>JAMXBB010000008.1:101586266-101883921 GCA_024138015.1 Lumnitzera littorea
GGGGGGGGGGGGGGGGGGGCGCGGGGGCGGGGGAGCAAAAGCGAAACTTTCAAAAGATAAAAGGAGGCTTAGGAATGTAGGACGTGAGAAAATGAAATAGAACGAACTTTGTGGAGCTTGCTAGGACAATGCAGAAGAAAGGCATCCTTTGGACAAAATTGATCAAACATAAGTACAAATTTGATCAAAAGAATTTTAGAGTGAAAAGGGGATTGCAATTCTACAGGGAATTAAAAGAAACTCTAAAGTGGCTTGATGGGCATACAACCATTAAAGAGTTGGATAGATACAAAGTTTTGAAAAAGACTGTTGGACCAGCAAAGGCGGCGCGGAAAATTGGTCATGCGGGCCATTAAATAAGTATAATGAGCTAATGTTGGTATTGTAGGCATGGGTTGACTCAGAGGGATGAAAGAAGATGTTATCGACTACACTATGCACAATAATTTCTTAAGACCTCTATAAATACCCTAAAATTTTCAGGGATGAAGGAACTAAAGAGAAGCTTGGAGCTGTTGTCCGGAACGAAAGAGAGGGGCAGAGGGATATTAGAAGTTGGCTGTATGAGGTAGAGGATGAACTTTCAACTAAATCAGCTTACGAAGTGTTATATAAGGAAGAATTAGGATGCAATGAAAATGAGAGTTGGGATTGGATATGGAGAACTCCTACCTTACCTCGTCCCCAGTTTTTCATCTAGAAAATCCTTCACAATGGCTCGCTACGAAGGAAAATTTTAGGAAAAGGGAAATTCATTTTAGCTGAGAATGTACTCTGTGCGGCTTAGAAGAAGAAACTATCCAACACCTTTTCTTGAATTGTGTTTGGAGTAGAGATCTTTGGAATAGGCTTGTGGTGCGAATTAATGCAGCAAAGTATAGTTTTGAGGATTTGAGAGTTTGGATTCAAAAAAAAAAATATATGATTGAAAAACAGAAACCGGCAAAGTCATCATATGCCCGTAGAAATCTGTGTTTTGTTTGCATGAAGAGGCATTTGGAGAAAGCGAAATAGGAGAGTGTTTCATCAAAAGCAAGAGGGAGGTCATTGTCAAGGACGAATAAAAACAAAAGCAAACGAAGCAAGGAAGCTGCAATCATACACCAACGCTTTGAAGGTTCTTGGCAGAAACAGGAAGGGGAAGTGGGAGAATATAACTAAGTAAATAATCTATTTGCTATCTTACTTTATTCAATTACATCAAGCCTTAGTCGAATCAGGGTCAATATCTAAATTTAAACGTCCTATTTTAGTTCTTTCAAGAGAGAATACTAAAGATTAAAGAATGTATATTGGAACAAATTATTAATAAATATAAAAGAGAGAAAAAAAAAAAAGAAAACAGATGAAAAGATTAGTAAAATAGTTTATTATTTCCTTATTCTTTTGCTAGTATTTCCATATCATTAAAGCCAAACATATGCACAAAAGGATCATCGAACTTAAAAAAAAAAAAAAAAAAAATTTGCTAATTGCTTGAATCAATTTACATAACAGGGCAGGACTTTGTAGTATAAACTTGTTAAGGAAATAAATACAAATTTATAAGAAAGATTTATTTATCTTACCATCGCTGAGTCCTTGGCAAAATTTTTAATGTACTTGGGAATCTTGCAATGTGCATTAGCGTTAGTGTTGGGTTTTTCCATAAAAGCGGTGTTTGCCTGGCACTGCAGCTTATTTATTTATTTATTTTTTTGAAACTTTGACTAAAAGTCATAAAATCACAGTCCTCGGTATGCGGCAGCTAATTCTTTTATATTTTAGAAAAATTTATTATTCTACGTCCCATAAATACATAAAAAAATTTTAAGAAGTTGTTATAAAAAAACTTATGAATAAAGTATAAATTTCCTTATCGAGTTAGAGTTCTTAAAATTTTGACATGAAATCCAAAAAAATCAAAATTGAATGTTTAGGATTAAAGATAGCCTAATAGGAAATATATAAAATTGCCTAAAAACTATGAGTTAGCGTCCCTGATCATAAATATAGCAAAATTTTCTAAAAGTGAAGAACACTCCTTTTAGGCCCATACCCAATAGAGAAGATTTCACTATGGTAAATTCCCTCCCTCCTCCCGCTATAATATCTCCAACCTGAAATATGAATAAACTTATTAAGAGTGTGCGCAAACTTTAGCTCAGTGAAATGGGATGTACTCTCAAACGCAACACGTACAAATAGGATCAAACAAGTTAAACATATACTATGTTGATCAAACATATAAATGCAAGTACTGTATATGGTTTCTTGCAACCAATATTATGTGTGGAAGTGGAGCCTAAGTTGTGGATTTCGGTTGCTGGGATTGTGTTGTTTGTTCGGATTAAATGGTTTTGTTGACTTAATTATTTTGTGTGTTGCATTTAGTTATATGTAGCTGTAGGCATGTGTGTGAGTGTTGTATGCGTGTTTAAGTTTCATTTATTTATAAGATTGATGACTGTAATGCAAGTTAAAGTGGTTAGGATAAAGTAGGGGAAGATTGACTGGTCATATATTCTAGAATGTTTTGATATCATAGATGATTTAGTGGTGGTTGTATTCAGAAATAGTTACTTTATCCTGTTAAGAGGCTTTTGGTTTAGTTCTTATAAAGGACATTTGTTTTATGTTTTAGTTGAGCCTATGCAATTGAAGACATCAAATTTTGAGAGTTTATGAAGAGGTTATTTTAAGTAATTGTGGTATTTAGTAGATATTTAGGCTCTTCCCATTTATACCGAGGTTACAAATTTGTGGTGGAGCAGTTGCATCCCATGTACGGAGTGTGATAGCATCACTGTAGGAATCATAACATGAACAGCTTGTCATGAGAAGTCTATAAAATCTAAGTCACTCCTTGAAGTCCTGAAGAATCAATTGTGCAAGTCATGTTGGACACGATGTAACAGGTACTTGTTCTTAAATGGATATAACTTCCTCCGTTCCTCGTGCCTGTGGGTTCAGCCATGTTCCAAGCGATAGCTTGAAGGAGTTAGCGAGAAGCAACATGGAAAACGTCAAGGGTATCCCCTGAAAGCTTTCTTGGTTAATGGAACACTCGCTTAGGAACCAATGGACCATAAATTGGTGATGGACGTTGCTATTTCGGTGGCAAGGAGATAGGCATGCAGGAATCTTCACCAAATCTAGTAAATATTCAGCTACTGTAAGTAAACTAAGAGAAAAAATCCAACCAAAATGTGTCAAGGAGTTGATCCAAGCGTCTTCTTTTCAGCTAAATTCCAACTCCCTGCAACTGAAGCTGTGCAGCTCATATCACTTGAGCTACCAACATTGTCATGCCTCATCTTGATTTATTACAATCATTGGAGTTGCACAAATGGTAAATTTAATAAATCACAATACGAGTAGCAGCATATTAGGAAGGTTTCTGTCTCTAGTTGGAAACTTAAATTTTTTCTTCTCAAGTCCACCTTCAAGACATTTTTACTTTGTCAGATGCAAGGGCAACATTGAGAGACGAGACATGCTTACTTTATCTCTATCGTGGGTATAATTCGGTGATGGATACATCGTTGACAGATAAGGGTGCTGATTTAGAATTTGATTGATCAGAGCTCGAAGATTTTGAATAAATCATGTCCATGGCCTCTGTCCGACTGTTAAAGAAAAATGCTGGCTCACGTGGCACCACCATGGAAACAGTCTGACTATTAAGCATAAGAACAATCGCAGTCATTGTAGGTCGATCAGCTGGATTCTCTTGAACGCATAGTAAGCCGATATGAATGCATCTAATTATTTCTTGTCTTTCAAAGGAATCTCTTAGTAGTTGGTCTACTACTTCTAAAGGCGTACCATTCCTCCAATGTTTCCATGCCTAGGAAGAAATTTCAATAAGGAGTCATAAACTTCTCAAACCTCTCTAGACAATCTAAAATTTAGATATGAAAACCTCAACTTACTAAGCATGGAAGAATCTCGGCACCATCAGATTGGTCTACGAAGTTGCTTCTCTTACCACTTATTATCTCCAAAAGCAATACACCAAAGCTGTAGACATCCGTTTTCACAGAAAACTTGCCATGCATTGCGTACTCCGGAGCCATGTAACCACTACAAATGACAACTGGAACTAATTACATACAAGATAACATACTGATTTTTAGAAATCAAATAGTAGAAACTCATATGCAGTAAAATGAAATGCCAACAATTTTAAACCGGCATGGGAAAATGGCAAAACATTGGAATTCGAACTCACAATGTGCCCACAACTCTGTTTGTGTTTCCTTGTGTTTGATCAACTCCAAAAATCTTTGCCATGCCAAAATCAGAAACCTTAGGATTCATCTCATCGTCTAATAAAACATTGCTAGCTTTGAGATCGCGATGTATGATACGAAGCCGAGAATCTTCATGAAGATAAAGTATTGCTTTTGCAATGCCAATTAGAATTTTATAGCGTCGGCTCCAATCCAATAGTATTTGCTTTTGTGGATCTGCAAAATTACACGATGGCACTAAGAAATGGACTACAACACGTTGAAGCAAAATCTATCAAGTGAAGTCATATAATCAACTGAGAAGGAAACTAGCATTTTCGATAGGATGATAGGGTCTTAAAGATGACGTGAATGTCGTGTAAAGTTTTTCAAGAAATTGAACCTGTTCCTTCGTATGGTATATGCATTGCCTTCTATTGTACACACGCTGATGAATTTAAGAGCTTGATTTTGTTTAATTTAACATTGTTTTATATTTATTGGTATTGAACCGAGGTGAATTTGAGGGTTCAATGATTTGAACTCATACTCCTACTCTAATAACATGATAAATTTTAGACAAACAACAAAGTTTGTTAAATGAAATGATCATCAGTTGGAACCAACCAAATAGAAAGTAGTCAAGGCTCTTGTTGGAAACAAATTCGTACACCAATAGCTTTTCTTCTCCTTCTAAGCAAAATCCAAACAACCGCACAAGATTCCTATGCTGAAGTTTTGCAACCACTGCAACTTCATTCTTAAATTCATCAGCTCCTTGTCCTGAGCTACGAGATAACCTCTTTACAGCTACATTTTGTCCATTAGATAGTATACCCTGCATTTAATTCCAAAGATATAACACAAGTCTCTTTTCCTTTAGAATCTGTAATTGAATGTTGCGAAACAAAGGATATCAAAATTTAGGATTGGAAAGTGTGCTGTATAACCTTATAAACTGCACCGAATCCACCTTCACCTAGCTTGTTGGCTTGGGCGAAATTGTTTGTGGCAACTTTTATTGTGTTTAGATCGAATTGCAACGACTCGGCATTGCTTATGTCTTCTATAACTATCAACACAGAAAAGGAAAACACATTTGAGTCATATAAGTGGCACGAAAACATTTTTCTCCAAGGAGGACATCTGAAGATTATTTAAGGAGCCCAAAACATGAGACATGCTGTTTACCGCTTTCATCTTGTCTCATGGTAGTCTCTATAGTTGCTGCTTTTCTTCGAATGAGGCAATATCCAATCAGAATTATCACAGCACCAGCTGCAATCGATGCAACAATGGTGATGATGACCGCTGTGGAGATCTTTCTCCCTGCATAGGTAATTTCGTTATTTTCAAAATTTTAGCCATGATTTCAAAATGAGCATGAAGTCTGATACCCTCAAATCTTTTTGCAATGATCTAACTCAATTCATTATCAGAGCTCTGCAATCTTGTCTCTTCCTGACTTCTTTAAGTTATGTCATCTCAATGCGAGATGACATGTCCTAAAGGAAACGTAATGTAGAACAGAATTCTTCAACTAGAAAAATGTAATTTCCATATGCTTAACATGGGCAAGTGATTGAAATATAATGGAAATCGAATAACAGTAGTTTCATGAAAATTATAGTTGGACCATAGTCATTACCTAACACTAATCAAGTGTTCTACAAATCTGAAATACTTCTATACTATAGATGTTTGTGCAAATAGTTCTACTTCTAGTTTCATAAAGAACGTTGATCATTCCTTTGACGCGTTTCACCGAATTAATTACTATGGAACTGAATTAAAGCAAGGAAACAGGCCGCATGAAATGAAATGAAGCTTATGCATGGAAGGCATTTTGCCAAGTTGGAAAGCCTATAGCAGTAGCAGAATATCATAATTTTACACTGAAGTTCACGTCAAGTAGCAATAGAGATAAGTCTATTTAGTTCAATCCTGGCATGAGACATTGTTCAATAGTACTGAGCTTGAATTCACCAAGCTGGAGTTAGACTTTTTAATGTAAATCTCAAAACAGAATCAGGCGATTATTAATTCAAGTCCTAAAATCTAAAAATCAAAGGATAGAAACCTGCCGATTGAACTTGTTAATGCAATAATTCAAGAATTTTATTTCTTTCCAGTGAATTTGTCTACTTGTAATATATGCAATCATTTTCTTGGAAACCACGTTTTGTAATTTACTTAGACAACTATGGTATAACTCATAGTATAAACCAAATCATTACCTTTACTTGTCACCGAAATCGGTGCAGGAGGAGTGCGAGAAGGAGGAGGCTGAACCGGGGTTGGTGCTGGTGGAGTAGCAGGAACAGCAGATTCATTATAAAAGGGGTACATCTCAAACCTGACGTTGCAGCTAGGAGCTAGGTGTCTCCCTCCTTCTTTATCTAACCGAAGTGATGGTCTTATTTGTTCAAGACAGCTATCACAATCCAATGCTGTTATATCGGGGGTGCACTGTGCGAGCGTGTACAGAGTCCGGAAGCTCGTGTAGTTAGCCTTCCTCACCGCAAACTTCTTCCCAGTCTCACTATTAGCCGTACTATCAAAAACTTCGCTCAGTGTTTTCTGAACTGACTGATCAAACTGATCCGGATCGGTCACGTTCTCTACGTTCCACATGGTAACACCAATGTTCTCCACTTCAAGAGAACTGAATATATACAAGTTGGAGTAACGCAACATGCACTCATCGTACCATATGATGGCAACTCGGTCACCAGGACATCTTTGGATTATTTCCTGGGATGCTGTCTTCACACAATCTCCACACACGGCCGGGCTAACGTCACCCCGGCAAAGATACAGTCCGTAGACAGTGTCCGATGTGGCTTGGGCAGCGGTGGCGTTTGCAAACCCAGTAGCGATGGCGTTGGAGGTGTTGGTGGCTGACTGCAGGGCAGAAAGGGTTGCGTCGAGGTTCTTCTCGTAAGTGCTGTTGGAAGTGTATGTGGTGCTGTTGTTACATATGTGATATCGGTAAAACGGCGCAGCTTCGATATTGTAAGCCTTGAGGATGGCCAGGAACAGTAAGATAGGAAAGGACTTTTGCATCTTGTTAAAGCTGCTAGAAATCCTCGTATTGGATTGGGCATGAGATCATCATCAAAATTGCACTGAGCTGTTTGGTTTATTCTTTCAGCATGATTCATGGTTTTGTGGGACTATATAGATGGTCGATTGCAAAGGAAATGAGAAACCAAAAACACTTCCAATGGAGAAAAGTCATGCTAAGGCAGTAGTCACCGTCAGTAAGAAGAATGCGTCAATCTGTGCATAACATGCTGCATCACCGAATGTTTTATCTTAAAAGGAGATTCAGGAAATTGTGCATTCTCAAGGTTGCCTTGTTAACAAAGGTGTGTGGAATTGTTAACTTAAATAATACTTTAATCTCATGGAAGAATTACATATTTAAGTCAATGATATTATGTTAGAAATGATTCATCAGAATAATGTAAAACCCATTAAATATTCCCAAAAGTTACTTCAAATCTTTAAAACTACTTCGAAAGTAATATTTCAATTCCTGAGCATTAATACTATTTAGGAGCCTTAAAAACTTTATGTAAGCGAAGGTAAGTTTAGCTTAGTATTTTATTTGAATGGATATTTTAGGAGGAAGGGATACGTCCAAGAGAAATTATCAGGAGCGAGCAAATCACTAATTAAGTAGATTTATTTATAGTCAATGCTCTAAAAGATGATGAGCATGCAGATACGTTTGTAGATGACTGTAACTAGAATATATAAGAAAATCAAGGATTTAAAAATAAAAATCAGATTTGATGAAAAATTAAACTGAAAATGAATAGAGATTAAATTGGATTAAACCATAAAGATTAACTTGATTTTTATGACGATAATTATAACTAATGTGTATATGATGATGTGCTTCGCAATGATTGTTAGTTTAGTACTGATGGTACATTGGCTGGCTTATTAATGTGATTTACTTATTGCAAATCTTGATGAGTATCTACGGTGCCGTCCCATCATCAATAACTAGGTTCATTCAAGACTTAGGATAAAACATGCATTGCATCGCTGGATACCCTAGTAATCCTTGTAATAAGATGAGGATTGTAATAATTTACTACAAATACATTTTCTGGTTAGACTATTGAAAGGTTTTTCTAAAGTTTTATTTAATGATGTATTTGAGTTATCTTATCCATCCAGTGGAATATTTGTACATGCGGTTCTAATCCTATACTGCAGATAATCTTTTTTCTCTCTCTTTTTTTTCCTATGAAGTTATGGGTTTTGTTTGGAAAAAAAACCAAGACAGAGAAATCTTTTTCTGTGGTGAGTTTAAGTTCTCTGCGGGTCGAGATAGAAAAAGAAGAAAGAAGTTGAGGAAACTAAAGAGTAATATCATGTGGTAAGTGCTGCTCTTGTCAACAATCTATGATTTTCCAATACCTTTCCACAATCTTGACTACAGATAAAATGACAAAAGATAAAACCCATTGACTTGTTCCACCATGACCCGAGTCTTCTAAGCAAAGGACAGAGTTTGTTTTGAGATCCTCCCCCAATAAATAGGGGCACATGCAAAATTAAGAAGGTTTTACACTTTAAAAAATATAGTATACTAGGACTAATAAAAAATTAAACAATTGTTAGGTTATTTTTAATCTTAAGGTTTCAATTTTGAGTTCTTAAATGTCTGTAGAGGGTTAAATCTAAGTCATGGACTTCAAAGCTAATAACGAAATGAATTTAACTTTTTAAGGTAAGATGTTAAGGTTCGAAGAAGTAAGATCATATATATTCGAGATGATCAAGGGAGATTTGATATGATGAGCTTGAAGTAAGGTCCATTAAATCGGCTTGTCTGATCTAACTTTTATTAGTTTGACTTACATTAAAAGATAATAAAATATTTTATTTGAACCTAAACCTATGAAAAGAGTTTACTTAAGATCCATTTATAAAAAGCTTACATCCTAACCATTAATCAACATCATAATTCAACGGATCAAATCAACTATCATTTCTTATAAATATCTCTTTTACGTCCTCGTTTAGACAAAAAAAGCAAATTTTAATTAACACCGTTACTTTGTTGTAATCATGTCTTAAAGATTAAACATTTGAACATCTGAAGAAGATTACCCTATTCTTCATCCATTATGAAGTTTGATGCCATCATACTCTTTCACCTATCAGCTAACATATTAAGAGCCTATCGAGACTATCTAATTCTCCTCTTTATCATAGCTTACTTAATTATCTCATATGTGTAAGTCAAATCATTTTCTTAATTACATATAGCTCGATCTGATATGTAGTACGTACATAACCCTTATAACTTAAACCTCATACAATGTCACAACAGTGTTTTAAAGACTTTAACTTATAAGAAACTTTACACTTTATTTATAAGATTTTTAAAAACAACTTCTAAAAAGCTATTTATATTATTATTATGGGACAAATAATGATAAATTAACTTAAATGATAAAAGACTTAATCGTTCAATTACATGTATAAGTGGTTTAGGATTTTCTTACTTTTAATTAGAGTATAAATAAATAAAATAAGCTACGTACTTGAGCATTGCTTCTATGGGAAGGGCGGCATCATTTATTTGCGAGGAATTAAAATTCCATTCATCTCTTATTTCTTATTACAGTATTCACTTTGTTTAATATTACTAAATCACAATTATATAGCATCCTTAATGTTAATGTCTCATTTACTTAGGAGGAATTAGAATTCTATTCCTTTTTTATTTCTTATTATGGCATTCACTTTATTTATATCATCAAATCACAGTTACTTATTACTTGAAATTAAGTAATAAGAATTCCTTACTTCAATCAAAGAATCATAATCACTTACAAAATTTTATATTTTTCTTAAAAATGACTTTATCTCAATATAATGATGACCACCATTACCATCGACCATTAACGCCGTTACCACCGACCACCACTATCATTGCTACTATTGTTGTTACCGCTGCCACCACCAACTTAAAGTTGTCACCACCAACTATTGCCGTTATTACCACAATTACTATCATCGTCACCTCCATAACCACCATTGTCGCCTACCATCACTGTCACTACCGCTACCTGTTACTTTAAGGTTGGTCAAGAAAGAAGATGGATTGAGAGTAATTTAGTCATTAATGTTTTATTACGATCTATTCTTAAGTTAGTTATAAATCTAACTAAATAAAGTAATAGTATTACATCCTTATTATGTTATTTAGAAATTCTAATTCCATTCCCCTTTCATTTCATTCCGTTTCTATTTAGTGAAGTGAACGGGTTATAAAGAGATACGCATGGAGTACCTTTGTCTTAAAAGTCATGTCAAGAAATGGCTATGGAAGATGGTCTTGGAAGACTTTTATGGCATTATAAAATTGTCTAAAATTTTATAGTGTCTAGGTAAAGCCACAAAATTGTTTAGATTTGTTAAATTTCTTTAAATATAATGATGATGTCATTTTTTTTATAAAAATAATCTCAATAATTAATTATATATGATAGTATTTTAAGGTAATAAATTTAGGAAACTTTAGAAAAAATTCCTTTGAAGAATCCAAATACTTATAAAGAACTTTTGGATAAAGGAATAAAAACCTTAACAAAAGGAGTTCTTTTGAACAATGATGTGGAACCTAAAGATCCTAAAAGGTGTCCTTAGTATTACGAATGGTGTCACTATCTACTAATCATTAGTGATTCATTATGTGGAAAGAGAATTAATGGCAATTAGCGTATCTTATTCGTTTGCTTTAATCTCCGATTATCTTATTGGTTGTATTAGTTTCTATAACCATCTCAATAATTAGCTAATAAATTAAATAAGAACATATATTAATTTATATATCTTTTTCCATCGTCAATAGAACTAAGAAAATCAAATCAAATTGTTAGGTACATTCCATTAATAATGAAAAAGGGGATTGAGGGGATTCTTATGTGTTGTTCAATTTGATTAAAAGATACAGACATAGCTAGAATTAAATACATAAAGCATGTAAAAACATTCTGTAATGTATTTGATTTAAAAATCAATTATATTCCTGCATAATTATCTACTTGTTACCAAATCTTAGGCATCAAAAGTGTGGATTTCATATAATCACAAATAAAGGAAAAAAGGAACCTGTTATATCCAAAACGAAATATAGTAAATACTCTAAAGACGGATGTATTAGGGGTTGCAAAACGAAATTGTTTCGCACAACTAGATTTTGTGTGAAACAATTTTACGAAAAACAGGAACAAAACATCAGTGCCTATTAGGGATAAAAACAAAACATGCATTGCATCGCTGGATACCCTAGTAATCCTTGTAATAAGATGATGATTATAATAATTTACTACAAATACATTTTCTGGTTAGACTATTGAAAGGTTTTTTAAAGTTTTATTTAATGATGTATTTGAGTTATCTTATCCATCCAGTGGAATATTTGTACATGCGGTTCTAATCCTGTACTGCAGATAATCTTTTTTCTTTTTTCTTTTTTTTGTCCTCCGCAAAATATTATGAAGTTGTGGATGTTTTCTGGAAAAAAAAAAATCAGGAAAGGAAAATCTTTTTCTGTAGTGAGTTTTAAGTTATCTGCTGCTAGAGATAGAAAAAGAAGAAAGAAATTTAGGAAACTGTAGAGTAATATCATCTGGTAAGTGCTGTTCCTGTCAACAATCCATGCAATCTTGACTACAGAAGAAAATGACAAAAGATAAAAGGAGAAAAAGATAAAACTGAGGTTTGCATTGACTTGTTTCGCGATTTCCTCAAGCCTCCGTAAGTTCATAAAAGGTGTTTTATACAAATTTCCGTATTAAACACCCACCGTCTTTTATATTTGCTTCACCTATATTAATACTTGGAAGGAGTTATTTAGTATTTACCTATTTAAGTACCCCGTCCAACCAGAAAAAGCTGATTTTGTTAGGCCACTTTATGGCATATCATCCAGTTTGGTCTTTTTATTTTTTTTTTCCTTCTTTTTTTTTTTTTTCTTTTTCTTTTTAATTCAATAGTAGAAAGCCAATTTTGGCCGTTGAAGGCATGCAACATTTCAACGGTAAAGTGATTTTGCACCGTTGATTTCTTTCCATTTTCCAACAGTAAATTTATGTTTGGATGCCGTAATATTGTGATGTTCTTTTTTTCTTGGTAATAATCAGAAAATTATATTTATGATATGAAACATTAATGAAAAATCATACATATTTTAATATTTATCTTAAACATATTATGTATTATTTGAAAAATAATGATAATATAAGACTCACAAAAAAATAAAAAATAAAATGATAAGTAACTTTAGTTAAATTTCCCTTTATAAAAGTAGAGTGTTAATTAGGATGCTAATGCGGCGTGTTAAGTATCTTCTAAATATACCCCTCTATAAAAATACCGTTAATGCTATAGGAAGGAACGATCCTCAACGATGAATAACACACATAGAGTGTCTTAGTCTTGGAACTCGTGTCCAGATACGAATATTGGATATAGTCTTAAAAGACCTACGACACTATAAAACTATCTCAAAACTTTTATGATTTTTTAGGTAAAGTTATAAAATTAATTATTAAAATTATTTTGATTTTTGAAATATTTTACGATAATTTCATTTTTTAAAAAATTAATTTCAACCATTGATTACCAAAAGTTAATGGTAATTGGCAAATCGTTTTCTTTTTGTTTTATTATGGTATTAGCTTATTGATTGTATCACTTTCTATAACCATCTCAATAATTAACTAATAAATTAAATAGTTTGTTAGTAGAACTAAGAAAACCCAACTGGGTATATTCCATTAATAATGAAAAGAGGGGTTAAAGGGATCCATACATGTTGTTCAGGTTGATCAAAAGGCGTAGAAATAGCTAGAATTAAATGCAAGAAGTATGTAACTACATCTTGTAATGTATTTGATCAAAAAAATTGATTATATTCCTACATAATTATCTAGTCGTTATGGAATCTTAGGTATCAAAAGTGTGGATTTCATATAATCACAAATAAAGGAAAAAAGGAACGTGCTATACCCAAAAACGAAATGTAGTAAATCCTATAAAGGCAGATATAGTAGGGGTTGCAAGCTGGACATCACATAACTAGATTTTGTGCTAAACAATTTTACGAAGGACAAGAACAAAAGATCTAAGAATGGACAAAAAAACTACACACCACAAATTACAAATCATTCTTGCTTTACAGTTTGAGGTTTCAACTGAACTAAATTGATTTTAATTAAGTTTGAAAAATGTACGAATTGAACCTTGAACCGTATAGTTAGATTCAATTTAAAAAAAAAACATAATCATTATATTAAGTTTAATTTGGTAAGAGAGAGCGATAAAACAAAAAACTAAAAGCAGCAAAAAAGAAAAAAAATTGCTTTGTAGAGGAGAAAAAATTCATACAAAAACTAATGAAGTATGACCTTAAATTTGTCAACCAACTAGTAATGGTAGCATAGCATAGATTATGAAAGTAGTGCTCTTTCAAGGTGGGCTACCAAGGGGTGATTTGTTGTTCTTTGATTGGAGCTTACTCATGGTGGTTTTTCAACCCACTATTGGTGGTTTAGGATAGCATGAGTGCAAAATAAGCTTTGAGAGGTAGTAAATCCTTTGATTTTTAGGTGATTAGCTTTGCAAAAGAAGAGGGAAAGACATAGAGAATGTGTATCAACTAGTGTTTTAGAGAGAGAAAACCTAGATTTGAACTCGATTTTATGAAATTTGGGAGGGATTGTTGTTGAAGATGAATACCAGAATTTTGCTATCCATGGATGCTAGATAGAGAGAACTTGAGGAGTTTATAAGATGAAGAATCGCATTTTACAACATTGATTGGATTTTACTCTGCTTAATTTGATGTTGAAAGCAAGGATAGATGTAGAGTCATATGAATGGAGAGGTCATATTTATTCTAATTAAGTTAATATTAGAATCATATGTAGAAAAATATTCGCTTATTATTACAATTGTATTACATCTTATATGTATATGTATATATGATTTTGTTAATGACTCTATAAGGAATATATTATAAACTTTATAGAGCAGAAAAGTTCTTTTAAAAAATTATGAAAAATACTTGATGCATTTTGTAAGAAGTTGAAAGAATAAACTTTTACCTTTTCTTTTAATATATGTAATAATTGAAATCTAACTATTAATTTATTGAGAAAAATAAAATTAATACATAAAACTTGTATAAATTTTGATCTCAATAAAAATATATTAAAAAAATATCTGCATATGATAGCAAATAGACATAAATATCAATTTCTTCAATTTTTTCTCATGATAACTTTATAATTTTATTTTGGTTATGCTAAAAAAATTCTTTTGAATATAAGGTATTAGATAATCAATCATTCAACACTTTACATTCATTTTCATAATATTAGTTAGAAAAGAAATATTACTAAACTAAGTTATAATTGATATTATTTGTTAAAAATTTATGCGATAAGATTGTGACAATTATAATATGGATAAGGTAATGATTGTCATGTCTTGAACATCGTAACAGTCCTACCATATAAACTAATAGAAGATAGAACCTAACATTATAAGTACTATTGTAGCTACGATCTACGATTTACGATCTACACAAAGTATATATGACTTAATCAATTTGAAGCATCCAATCTGACACTTATCAATAATCAACCTATAGTATAATTTTTCAAAAATACTTATTCAAGTCAACCTATTGTCTGATAATACAATAATGCTTATGTAGGTATTTCACATATGAAGTTATAATTTACACTTAGAGTTCACAAAAGTCACAGGTCTTAAAGTTTATTTATAATAAGATAGGAAATTAGTGAGTGTCCTAAGAATTTCCAGTTAGTTTTCTAAAAACTAAAAAGAAAAGTCAAAAGCCTAGATTCAGTAGAATTTTTTTTCCTCACTTTCCTAACTAACTATGTACTAACTTGTAGGTGGTGATATTTATAGATCTTGTACATTTACTCGTCACCTGTAAAAAGAGTCTATTGGGATATGAACATAGTTAGCTTAGTAAGTAGAATGGAATTAGAAGAATACCATACAATCACAAATAAAGATATTAGTTATAATGAAATATAATATAATGTAATTAGTTACTGGAAACATCATATAATGTTATCCGGTTCATTGTGAGGTCAGAGAAATTACATTTACTCCAACTTGGATTAAGGAGTTTATAGCGACTCAAAATCAAATCAAACCTAAGCTTATATAACGGAGAACATTCCCTTCATATGATCACCTTCGAACTATGGTCCCTAACCTTACTACGACTTCATTATCTGTCATTTAGTTTGACTAAGGATAAAAAATTAACCATTTTAGCTATCTTGGTTGAAGAGAGTTAGTATTTGGTTTGGTACTCGGTTTGGTACTCCTAACCATCCCGTTAACTATTGCTATGCATATTCAGTTACATTAGTGATCAAATCACCATTAGTTCTATTTAGGGGTGGACAAATAAGCTCACATAATACAAAACTTTGATATCATGCAGAACGGCATACTAAGGAATTCAACTTTTGTTACAAAACAGAATATTAATCACAAACATAACATATGCACACTTAACTAATTTACAACCATAAGCAAAAATACTCTTAAGCCACCAAATATTTTGATATGCTATCTCAACAAGTAGTAAAACTATGATCATAACTTATCTATATTGACGCTCACTGTTGTAAGGTCATACTGTCAATGTTCTACTCACTATGAGACCTTACATGTATATAAAACCCAAATTTGGTTTTAGTAAGAGTTACTAAAACATTAAGGTTTTATTTACTCTTTAATATCATCGTAAAGTTATATATATATATATATATATATATTTAAAGTATATTATTGTTCTTATATTATGAAGTATAATTTTATTTAAATATATATATTTATTATAGTTTTCTATATAAGTTGTATTAAGTTAGTGAGTATCGATAATATATATAGTTATATTATTACTTAATATATATAGTTATATTATTATATCGTTTCGATCGAATCAAAAAGTACTTTTAATCAGTCAAGTTACGTTTTAATAATGATGTGGTTATCATCATATGTAAATTTTCATAATATTATAAAAATATGGGTTATATTACCTAAGATTATCCAATTTTAGTAAAAATGATATCAATGGTTTTGTACGAACCTGATAAATACGTATTATGAGTTTTGTCTCAAGGGATAGCTTTTAAAGGGTATTTCTAGTTTCTAATATTCCTATATGTCCTTATCAAAATCATTATGATATTATACTCATATTATATAAATAAGCTATATTTTATATAATTTCTTAAAATAACTTAGTAATATGTGTAATATTTAACCCTAATACGTGTATATTGTAGCTTTGGTCAAGTAATCAATGCAAAAGACAATGGAATTCATCTAAATTAGATTTGATTAGTAGGAATATGTATAGGTTTCGTTCAATGTTGTTCACATTTTAGCCTAATATTGCTAAATAACCTATCCCGGTTAGTAAATTAAGATATTTTACCACTAAAATTCATCATAAATAGCTCAAATTACTAAATAATTCTCCAAAAATATCTATAGGCGCATAAAAATATGAAGAATTTGGTTAGCAAGTGGTTTCATGTGATCGAGTTTATCGCCTATATACATATAATTACGTTTTTACCCTTAAATTGCGTTTATTTAAACAAATATTATCATTTTTATACAAAATTATTTCTAATATGTCCTAACATTATTATAAATCTCTTGAAGTCAGTGGTTTTCAATTTCATCAATCAATTTTGCAAAAATCAATTTATCTCACAATTTACCCTATTTCTAGATATTTTTAGGTAAAAAATTATAATCAATACTAAATATACTTGAATTAAAATTCAGACTAAATACAATTAACTAAGTAGAACAAGTATTCTACAGCAAAATTTTCAAATCCAAACAACATCATTTGATGTGTTTATTTTAAATGTTAAATTTTTGAATGAATAGTACATTTGTTAATCAAGTATATAAAATATTCCTAATTTTGAAAAAATAAAATTATTGCATGAAATTAAATCTAAAATGGCATAGAAATAAATTTTTTTCATAATTTTTTAGATTAATTGAATATTTTTAGAAATTAAAGAAAAAATATGGTAGAAAATTAAATTGTGTACTCATTGGAGCTTTGGCCACCGTTTAATGGTGGGCGTACGTTGGACTAGCGGCATGTGGGGTGGGCTACTAAGGGCTAATGGGGTCCAACAACAAATTACTTAGGGGTTAGGGAATTAAGGTAGGGCATTGGGGGTACTGTTTTTTCTAATTTGTCCTATTTTTTTCTATTTTCTCTCACGAATTTTGCTTTAAATGATTTGGTTTCTAAAATGTTCAAAATAATGTTATGAGTCATATATATACTAATTTGGGTCATGGGGATTAAGGTTAATTTTTTTTTATAACTTATGCTTTTTCTTTCTCCTTTCCCTAAGCATGAGGTTTTTGTTACTTATATTTTCTCCTTTTGAATCAACATTAGGGATTTTTAGAGGTTTCCACCGTGATTTTCTTGTTAATTCTAGAGTTTCCAATGTAGTTTTAATTATTTTTAAGTTAATTTTTACTATTTTATGTATATTATGTTAAGATTTAATTATTTTATTAATCTACGTGTATATTCATATAGTATATTATGTTATATTGTCTCCTTTTATAGTTTAATTAATTTATTTCTAAGTTCTTATCACATTTTGAGCTCGTTTTTAGATGTTTCAACGAGTTTTACGCTATAATATATAATTACACTTTTAAGGTTAAAATTAGGATTTTGAATCATTATTTTTACAATATAACTTTATTAGATTACTTCGACTAACTTTTTCTAAAAGCCTTAAATCGGGGTATAGTTGTCATAAATGCAATTTTAAGAGCTTACAAGAATTATTTATGGTGTACTATTTATAAAAAAATTATAATTTAAGAGAATTTATTTAATTAGATATAATTTTATAATAATGAATTTAATGTTATTAGTTATTATAGAAAAAATAGGTTAGAAGAAAACAAAAAGAAAATATCATTTATGTAACAAATGCCTATTAAAAAAATAAAATGTTATGCATGAGATTTGAACCAATGATCTTTTATTTAAAAAAGCTTATATTTAATCACTTAACTATATTCAATATTATAAAAAAAAATTACTCTTCAAAAAATTTATATGATATTAACTTCTTTTAAAAAAAATAAAAAATTCCCGGGGTACAAAACCCCTCCCGCCGTGCGGGCGGGGCGGCGGCCCCACCCACCCAGGCAAAAATCCCGTCCATGGTTGAATCCTTGACCTTCAAAATGCTTGGAAGAAACGAGCTTCGATTTGATCACTTGTTCATCAAAAGGAATTTTGATCACTTAGACCTTCGAAATGCTTGAATCCTTCGAAAAAAGGAAGAAACGAGCTTCGGCTTCAGCACCCTTGTTCATCAATTGCAGATTAAGGCTGGATGTAGAAGATGAAGAGTCATGTGCATGTGGACACTTCATTGACGTGTCTTGCTCATGTCCATCCGCACACGATACAGACCGACTTATTTTTATTTTTCATTTTATTTTTAATTATGAAAAAAAAAATAGAATAAGAATAAAATCCCTACCATGTTTAAGTGGAGATTTGAGCTGTCAACCTTCACTATACAAAATCATCCCTTTAATCACTAAATTGGCAAGCTAATTCCGGTTTTCGTTATGCAATTAAATTACTCTTAAACTTCTTTGGTTTAACTTGTACCAATTAGGCCTAAAAAAGGACATAGGGCCAATAATTGTTTTGACCTCATTGGTTAACAAAAATTGATTCTAGGCCAATAATAAGTATACCTCATGTATAATATGATTTTTGAAACTGGCCAAATTTCGTTTTTACTTACTCTGACCAATTTAAGTCCAAATTGGACTTAGTTTAAAGTCACAATTTGTTTAAATTATCAAATCGCATATATATATATGTATATATTATTGTTCGGAATTTCACTTTTGGCCTATTGCACAAAGTTTCTATTTTAATTGTGAATTTTCATAATTTTTTGAAGTTTTCAAGATTTTATAATCTTTAGGGGTTCTCCCTTTTCTTTCCTATATTTTACCTTTTTTTTTTCTCCTTACCTTTTGTATTTATTGCATACATTTTGGGATTTTCACTTATTCTAATTTTTTACTTTTTATTTCTAACTTTTTAATTTTTTTTATATTTTACTTATTTTATGATTTTTTTAAATATTTTTCTTAAAAGTGAATAAAAATAGGATCTCTACACTTACTCACTAAAAGGTAAGTTTCGTATGCCCACTAAAAGGTAATTAAGTTGCATCTTACATTTTGGGATTGTGGGAACATAAATCCTTTTAACTCTATTAATACTTACTCTCAATTATTTGAGCAAGGTGTACAATCTTTTCAAGTTACCAAACTTCGAAGCAAAAGAGTTTCTCATCAGGTCAAGCTACAAGTTACATGTTTCAAGTAGATACATTTTGTTTGTAAAATTATCAGACCTTTTGAAGTTTTATTTAGTGATGAGTTATCCATTTAATTAGTCGAAAATTTTAACATTGAGGTTATTACTCTACGTTGTAGATAATCTGTTTTGTCTTATCAAAATGTAAATTTGGGGTAAGTATTTTCTGTTGTGGTTGTCCCGTAGTTTATTTTCATGGCCACTACTTTGTTTCAATGGTGACACATGAAAAATTTTCAGGTTAAAGGCTGTTTTTATCGATAATTTGTAATGTTCCAATAATTCTTCACAATCTAAACCAGATTCTCTTGACTATAAAAGGGGGAAAAAAAACACAAATGAAAAAGAAAAAGTTGACTGAGATTTCCCTTAGCTTGACTTGTCTTACCAAGTCTTCTTATGGTATGTATCACGCAAGTTTCCTAGCGCGATGCTCATTGGTGAGGTTTTTGTTTTGAATTCTGATGTGAACATAATATTTATTATATTTAAAAATGTGAAAAAGGAAGTAATTTAAAGATAAAGTATAAAGTTTCTTAAAAAGTTTATTAGTATAAAGATAATTTTACACGTTATTATTTTATCTAGAGTTTATTGTTACTTATGTAGAAAGAGGCTTTTGTGGGAAATTATATTACTCTATTATTCAGATATATATGAGTAGCCTATAATGTTGTAGATCACAATATCAAAATAATAGTGATTAATTAATTAGCATCGGTGCATGCTGGTAGTATGAGAAGGAAAAAACTGTAAAAATGTAGTTTGGTTAAAAAAAAAATAATAGTAGCACAAAAATTTAAAAAGCCAAAATTCTTTCTGGGCTTTAAGCCTCCTATCAATCTAGATTGACTCTTTTTGCTAGGTTATGAGGTCTATGTAGTCAAGTCTATATTATAGGATGATTTAAGTAGATTTAACATAGTTGGTTTGGAGTGGGCAAGCATTGAATCGTCTTGTCCATTTTCAATCATTTTTAAGGAAACTCATGCATTCAAAAAGGCTATTGGCTTGGACTTAGCAAGAGTCGATGGAGGAATTCATCATAAGAGAACTCATGCCATTGAGTGTCAACACAATCTAATAGGCATTGGCGATATGACTGTGTAAGTACTTAAGAGTTCGTCCTCATTTGACACAATTTAGAGAACCCAAAACTTAAAGAAACGTCACTTTGTTGTCAAAATGCTATTAGGAAAAATCAAACAAAGCTTACAATGAAGAGCACACCACTTCTCTCCAAGAACAGTAGAGTTGATTCTTTGTAACTCCTCCTATGTTACACGTATATTAAAGCTTCCTAGAATTGCTTACTCCTCGTCTATTCCATATTCTCTCCGAGTTATCTCTACATGCCATTGACATGCCACTCCTCTAATATTACATGTAACACAAGACTCATATAATATGCACATGACCATTGCAATCGGATCCTCTTAATTACATTTTGGTGACTTCACTAAAGGCAAAGTTATTTGAAAACACGATCATGTCACTCATCAAGAGGAGGATAGCCATTAAGAAATCATTTTTTACATATAAAAATAATTCTTTGTTTATCTTTTACCTTCACGAGGTACTATATGACCTTACTATTTAAATTTCCACCAAATAAAAATAGGGGAAATTATAAATAATCTCTTCAAACTTTAACTGTTTTAAGACTTCCTAAACTTAAAACATTGTAACATAAATGAAATATTTTTTTAGTTAAAGAAAATCACACTATGATCAAAATTTGGGAGATTTTAAAAAACATTTTAATAAATTTAGGAGATACTTTTACACTAAAATCAAAATTTATGTGAATTATTTTCAACTTGTGGGTTTATTTGTTAGTTTATTAAAATTTAGAAGATTTTAAAACATATTCTAAAAGTTTAGGGAATTAATTTACATCTAAATCAAAGTTTACATGAGTTATTTGCATTTTTCCAATAAAAATAAGCTTACATAACATTTCTACCATAAATTAACTTATCTCTGTGTGTCTATTCTACGAACCACAAGCAACATCATTTAGGGGTTTTACTAATATGAGTAGATGGAAATGTTATTGATATACTGCCATTTGAATAGAGAAGCAAAAAATAAAAAAAAAATAAAAATAAAAATACATATAAAAAAAGTGCATCTATAATAGATGGCAACCACTATACATGACGATGTGTGGTTTGATTAAAGAAGCCACTGCTAGAGGTATAGAATACGCCACGGATCGGAAACTGTGAGCCTTGGTTTGAAATGTATGATTCTATTTTATTTTATTGCCCGCAAATGAAATGCATAAGTTGACAAAAGGCATGTTTTTTTCTCCTGCAGTTAAACATAATATTTGATGGGTGGTGTTGGTGGCTTCAATCGCGAGAAAAGGAAAACGAAAAATGCAAAGAAAGAAAAAAGAATTTATAAAAATACGGTATTTAAGAAAATAATCCCAAATATACCATAATTGAAATTGCATTTTAAAGAGACAATTTCAAGCCAAGATGAAATCTCCTCTTGAAGTTGAATGGGGATTTGATCATCCCCATCTCTCCCCTCCTTTATTTTGCATGCGATCCATAATCTTCCTAACTCTCTCTCTCTAAAGCTATTCGCAAAATCTCTTTATCAAATCCGCCATCTAGGTTTGTTTTTTGATGAATCAATCATATAATCGAAGTAGTTATGTGGTGTGGGTTTCTATTATGGAAAGCTTTTTAGAAATAGAGAGATAATTGATGCGATATTATCACTTTCTCTCTCTAGACATCAATATAGGAAAATATATTATTTTTACTCGTTTTGATCTATTTTAAGTACATGTTTTTCGAAAAAATAGTGTTCTTACTTGATGGATGATGATATATTGTTGTCTACTAGTAATTTTTGGACAAGTGAGTACGTTTTGTCTATTTTATGACATATAGTTGTATTGAATAGTTTTCTATCCTCTGCTAAGCTATTTTTTTTTGTATAAATTTATGTTTGTTAGTTAAGAATACATACGTACCATAATTTTTCTTTTGTATGATGTTAATGTTTTTATAATTTTTTTTCCTAAAACATTGTGTTCGTTATTTAGTATGGTTTATGTGTACATGCAAGGTTATTAAACTCGTAATTCTATGTAAAATTAAAACGTAAAAACGTAAGTTTCGACAAATTATGTAAAATAGTTTGAAAAAACTATGGAAATGCTTATAGTAATTTTTTTAAAACTTGAAATATATGATGGAAATATAGAAATAGAGAGATTAAGTTCTTTTTTCATAAAAAATTCTTAATAATATATAATTAAACATATACGGAAGAAGAACAAACAAAGTCGAAACTAAACTTTTTCCATTATTTAAAAAAAAAAACAATAAACTAAAAATGATCAAATATTTCAACTCATTTCAAATTACTGATAGTATAAATTAAATTATATATATATATATATATATATTTTATAATCTTTGCTAGTAGAGTTAAAACTTAGGTGAAGAGTATGAACATAAAATAAGGGATTAAGAGTGAGAAAAAGAATAAAATAACATAAGGAAGATGATGTAATAACCTGATAGTTGATGATTTATAAAAACTTAGTTGTATTTATTTTTTATTTTTTAGCCCATTCAACTAAGATATGTAGGTTCGTAAACTTAGTTAAAAATATAACTTTATACCAAGTTTACAAGAAAACTCAATTAAAAACGTAAATTTTTATATGAAAAAGAGTTTATACATGAGTTAACTTAAAAAAACTTTCTAAAATCATAAATTTGTAGAATCATGAGAGTATAATCTTTTGATATGTACATGTATGTAGGTACTGTATTGTACGTATACATGTGTATTCAGTAATATGTGTGCAAATAACTATTGTTAAGGGATGTAGATAATGAATTAGCTTACAGGGCGGTATAACTTCTTTATTTGTTTTAGTTGGAGTAATTACTAATTCTAGTGCCACTAAAGGATTATGATAGTGGAATCAAATCGGGTGATGTGTTCATGAACTCGAGTACAGTGTCTCTGCTAGTATAAGGTACTATTTTTACATGCGCATGTTGAATTTTATGGAGTTGATGTGGCAAACGGGTGCACAATAGATAATATGAGGTTAGTTTGTTATGTTGGTAGAAATATTGTGGAAGGAAAGGATGGGATATGGATTGATAGATGCCCGAAAACAATAGTTGGAGTTTCATTTAGAGCCACATGACTAGGTAGTTAGATTGATATGTAATTAGCTTTGGGTTGACATGACGATACACTGGATCGAGCTAATTCATAGATACCTCCGTGTAAGCGGAACTAAGGACATGTTTTATGCCATCCCCATTAATGATGATTACAATGTCTAACGGCTGATAGCTTCCTCAGGAGGATGTGATGGAGTTAGTGGTTTCGTGAAGATGTATACTGAAATTCATAAAGTGAACCCATCACCTCTTATAGCTAAGCATGATATTAGATAGTGCAGTGATGATGTTGGATTGCAAGTTGAAACTGAGGTGTTTGAATCCCAGGTAGTCCCACCAAGTCATGTACCAAGCAGCAGTTGCATGTCCAGTGAGCCTAATGTATTGATCACCAATGAGTCTAATAGAGATACTGATGTGGAGAATGAACTGGCATGTACTGACATTGATGAAGATTCCAATGATATAGATTGTAATGGCAATATTAGCTTAAGTGAATGTTGGTTGTAGGAAGTGGAAGAAGCATAAGGGTTACGTAGATGGGATGATTGGAGGCATGGGTTAACGACATATGTGGACGCGATTGAGATGTCGGAACTCATGCCTTTCTACATGGCAAGTTAAGAGGATAGACTAGTGGCGTTTGAGGATAGTATAAGTAGTAGTAAATGGAGCTTCAGTGATGAATTGAAGGTGGACATGCGATTAAAAAAAAAAAAATCTACAAACAACTGTAAGGTTGTATCATGTTATGGATTACTATAACTTCATTGTAAAGGAGTTCGAACCAATGTTATGGTCTATCATATGTGTTGATTAGGAAAAGGGCTGTAGGTAAAGACTCAAAGATTGTAAGAAGTAACATGCAGGATGCTTTGTGATAACTAGATTTGTGGGTTCACATACGTTCCTAAATCTTACAATAAGCCAGGACCACTTGAAATTGGACTGAAACACTCTATCCTACTTTTTTTATTAAAGATGTTGAAGAGTCACCAAGCATTAAGGTAAGACACTTGTGGGTAAGTATTTGCAAGCAATATAGTTATAATGTCCACATCAAAAGAATTAGGGAAGCGAAGCTCAAAACAATTGAACAAGTTTACGGTAAGTAGGAAGGATCATATGCAGTGTTCCTACATCTACTAAATGTAATCTGAGAGGCTAATCCTGGTACTATGATAGAGTGGAAATGGCGAGATAGTGATATTACCAGGTACGTGTTCTTTGATAGAGCCTTATAGGCATTCGGACTGTGCATTGAGGAGTTTATACATTGTAGGCTTATAATTTCGATAGATGGAACATTTCTTTATGGGAAATACAAGCATAAACTGCTGATTACGATCAAAGTTGATTGTCAGAATCACATAATCCCACTTAGTTTTACCCTAATTGATAAGGAATGTCGGGATAGTTGGAGTTGGTTCCTAATGTTTATGCTCATGCACGTTATAAGAGATCGTACTGATATATGTTTAATTTCAGACCGCCATGTTAGGATCCAGTCTGCAGTAAAGGGCAAAAATGCAATCTGGCCAAGTGGTTGGCCTTGGCGGTAGTGTATTCGATACGTCACCGATAACTTCAACACTTGGGCTAAGAACAAAGAATGTAAAGAGCTAATAAAGAAGGCCGCTTATCAGTTGCAACCTCAAAAGTTTCATGCCTACTATGATGAGGCCAAGACTATAAGCCCCTATATTATAGCTTACTTTAGAGGCTTATATCCTAAAATGTGGACGCTGGCATGTGATGACGGAGCTTGGTTTGGTCATGAGATGACTGATATTACAGAAAGTTATAACAGTTCTTTGCATGATACTAGGAACTTGCCTATCGCAGTAGTACTTAAGAAAATTTTCTATAACTACAATGACTGCTACAATAAACATAGGATCAAGTTAGCGAAGCGAATGGGCATTAGCAAAGTGTTAACCAAATTTGCAGAGAGAAAGTTTGATAGGTGAGACAAAGTGGCCAGTGATCACTGTGTTGTAATTTTTTACTACAATGAATTGATATTCGAGATTATCACAGTGCCAAGACTTATGGTGTACGGGTATAAAGGAGAGAATAGCCACATGATCGCACTAAAGACTGTATGGTGTACTTGCAATAAATAACAAACATACAAAATTCCGTACTCATACGCTATAGCTGTTATGGGAAAAATGAGCATGGATTGTGCGGCATATATTGGGTATTGGTATACATTTCAAAATCAGCTACGTTTATTCATACGTTCCTTCATGCCCTGTACCGATATGTCCAATTGGTTATATCTTGACCTTCTTATGTGGCATTCAGTTACAACATTAGATAGGGTTAGAAATCTAACTAGGTTACAAGAGAAATTATTCCAAAATGAGATGGATATTTGTGAAGGACAGTTAACTTACACTTGTGAACTATGTGATGGGGATAGACATATTAGGAGAAGATGTTTGCAATGAGGAAGACAATCGATGTCGAGTGGATCCATTGGTAGTTGACTTAGTAAAAGTGAAAAAAACCTATGATAATAGTGATTGATTATATATATGGAAATGTATTTAAGAAATTGTTCTTTTTTTCAACATTTTATTTTTACATTATGAGTTTTATAGTAAGCTCAGTATTTTTTTTTTCTTCTTTTGCACTTGTAGGAACAGATGCATCCAAGACTAGTAGATAGGTCACTATTTTACTTGCAATCATCCCATAGGTCTAAGTTAGTGTGGAGTGATCAAATAAGTAATAGTAAATGGAAAACATACTTACAATTTGTTCAATTCATGTATTGATTGTAACAATAATTCTTCTTCCTTGGTTACAGGAAAACTACTAGCTCAGGTGCCGTAGACGTAAGGTGATATTTAAGCGTCAAGATAGCATGGAGATCCTGATAGATCTATGTATGATCCTATATTTGGAGCGATTAGGCTTCATTGGTGTGTGACAAGTTCCCTTCACATAGTTGGATTGGCACTTGATTATCGCCTTGGTTGAGTGATGGAGGGAGGAGACACATATGTTTCACTTCCATACTAACGAAATGACGATAACACTATAAGATATATCTATGCTCATAGGTTTGCTAGCCAATGCGATGTAGTTACTGGCATGATGACATCTACTAGCTAAGCCAAGTTATGTCACTACCTATTAGGAATTCGCCCACAAGAGAGTACCCTAAAGAGTGCTAGATTGAAGTTATCTTAGTTGAAGGACAATTTTATTGATTTGCCTTTTGATGTCAACGATGAGATAGTGTAGCGCTTCACATATCATGTAATTAATCAAGGGTATGCTATTCTCAAACAAGTCTAATAATGTCATACACCTTATGTTCCTCCCTCTCTTATCAAATCTCGTCATAGCTAGGTAATACGCGTGGAGAGCAACTTGCTTGGCGTGGTTGTACCGCTAGTTGTGTCTAGCTTTTAGGGTGGACGTAGGAGAGGTTAGTGGTCTATTGGTGATTCTATGTGTGTGGGCATGGGAGCATTTCCCATGCATCGCCCCTTTACATCACCAGATTACAACAGTTGTCGATGGTCGACCACTTATGAATCGATAGAGGGCGGAGTTTAATGTGATTGAGCTGCCTACACATGTGGTTGAAAAGTATAGAGAGGCATTCGATCTCCAGCGTTCGGAGTAGGTATGTATTTAACAAAATCGTCTCCTTATTCATTTAGTAATTGTTACATTTTTTTCATCCTCATTATTGATCATCAATTTAGGTTGTTTGGATTTTTTATGACCACAATAATATTGCTAGACTCCCCACTTATTATCGGGATAGGAATGATGTATGGATAGCCCGTATACCGCTTATATGCTTCCACAACATGGAGATATACTATCCCGACCACATGGCTTGACAATTTGGTGGGATACAGGAGATCTCTGCTAACCTTAACAATGGATGGGCACTACACAATATCAACTTAAAGGGTAGGGTAAAGATAAATTGGGCGACATAGCATATAGATTGGATAGCACATTGGGAGGATCGTTGAAACTGGATAGTTCAGGTCTGACCACCGCTTAGTTTACATCTTGACTATGTCCCTTAGTACCAGCAAGTTACCCGTAGATATATCAACTAGTGAGGGGCTTCTTGGATGTATATGGTATGTACAGTTACTTTTTTAATTACACTTTTGTTTTTCTATTTTTATGTAACTCAAACATTCGCGTTCAGAACGCCGGCGGATTTCACACATAGAATGCCACGTATGTCATACGAAGACATAATATCTTAATAACATCAAGTTGATCACTTCATCTAAGAGATTATTAGGGTCTACCTAGGCAACCAAGCTACACTCGGTCTTGATGTTGACGAAGACGACTCCTTATTAGATGAGCCGTGAAGAGATAAGGGTTGTCGAGGATGTAGTCATTGTCACTTTAGAAGCCGAGGACGTAGATAGCCTGGCATGTAAATTCGCGACGATGCTTCTCCCTTACACTTCTTGTTGCCAACATCTCTTAGATTAGTAGGATTGGAGTACCACTGGCCATTCATCGAGGAGAGTTCCGAGGATCCTATGTACTATACCCTTGTCATGGGAGAGACCTCCACCCCTACCCTTCTTACACCATTGAGGAGGCCAGTTAGAGATCTTTAGTATGACATGAGCGAAGGAGTCACACGGATGCACCCTTCTCTGGCCCCCATGCATGCATTGTTTTTAGGTGCTTATAGTCAAGATGGCGGACAAATCACCTAATTGGATGTGGCCTAGATTGTTGAGCCCTTAGACAATGTAGAACCCCAAGATGCTTGGCCATTAGCTTGACGATGGCACCGGCATTATTAGATTTAGATATTTCACTTTTGATTTACTTTCCTTATTTTCGAGACATTATTTAGCTATTTTGATATCGTAATTACAATTCCTACAGCGATTTCATGTCTTCATAGTTTTAAGTTATTAACATGTTATGATGTCGATTCAAAACACGTATCTATGTGGTATAGAAAGAGGACAAAACCGAATATCTCACAAATAAATAACCAAACAGAATTCGATTAATTGATTAAAAAAATAACTATTTATAGTATATCGCGTATTGATTACATTTTCAATTAAAATCATGTATCGGTTCAACTAAATTTAAAGTAATCACATTTCTAACTGAAAACATATATAGGCTTGACTAAATTTAAAGTGAAGGTGTAGATGAAATGAAATGGAAAGGCAATTTCAATGCATTTAGAAATCGCCACTTCAAGAGGCGATTTCAACTATAGTATTTCTAGGAATATTTTTCTAGAAGCCGCATTTTTGTAATTTTTCTTTCTACATTTTTTTCCTTTTCCCCTTCAATTGCTTCCATTTTTAAATTCGACGACTTTGAATTGTTCGAGTGCTTTTCTTCTTATTTTCGTTTTTTTTTATTCCTTTTCTTTTTGTTCTTACAAAATAAGAGTTTAAGAGGTCCATATCCTTTTACCTTATCTTAATCTTAAAGTCGGGGACCTATGTTAAAGATCTCTTTATAAGATTCCTCACGAGATAAACTAAGGTTACTTAAGAAATGGTCCTTTATATTTATGGTGGTGTCATTTGAGTGAATTTTTATGGATTTTTTTGTAAAATAACAAGAAACTAAGCTTATATGTAGAGCAAGCTCAAATGTAAGCAAATATAGGGAAAGCAATGCTTTTCATTCTTTTGATTTTTCTCAGTTACCTTACACATATATCTAGTGACTATTAGGTTGTTACAATAAGATCTCCCATGTGATTTATAAACCTTGCAAATTTTGTGTTTTAGAAATTAGAGTCAAACTTAAGTACCAATAGATATTCCCTAAAATCAATGAGACCTAAGGATTTAAAATCGATACTATAATTTAAAACCTTAAAATGAATTTGAAAAGCCTTAAAGATAAAATTCAAAACCCTAATTGCACAAGAAAATCCTAGATTCTAAATATGAATAGCCTCAAATGAAAACCCTAATCAAATGAAAACCCTAAACTCTAAAGATGTGAAACCCTAAATTAAATCTTGAATATAAAGAAAACCCTAATTTAGCAAATTTAACTTGAATTACGTAAAACATGTAAATTTGATATCAAATGACTAGAGATGTTCCTAAATAATAACAATTAACTAAATTGAGCCAATTAAAGTAATAAGTTAATAAAATCACAAATTTACTTCTACATAAATATAAGTAAGTGCCATATATGTGTAAATATATATATATTTAATTTTGTTTGCTTACGTTAATAATATACAATATACAATGAAATAACAATTGATTAAATTAAGCCAATTAAAGTACTTAATTAATAAAATTACAATGTTGCCCCTTACATGCATAATGGCAACATCCATACGTATATATGTATGTGTAATATTTCATATACATTAAATTATACAATATATGATATATGAAATTTTTCATATACATTTAATTATACAACCTATTGTATATTTTCTTAGTGTATTTTAATAGATATAATATAAGTATAATATACCCTATTGAATTGATTTAAATTATTAGTTACCTAGCCTAAACTTACCTATTAGTCATCTAAACCTACACCATCATACCTAAAGTTAGCTAGTTGTTTAGATGAGATAAAAGCTAAAAAATATCTTCCCTAAATCCAGCTGCAATGTGTACCTTCCCATACTTTGAATCTTTGACTAAGTGCAACATCACATCTCACTCTTTCTCCTTCCCTTATTTCTAGATGTGACATACAACCAACACAAGACGAACACTCTCATATTTTCTCTCTCTTACGTCTCAAACACGTAAGTACTTACCCACTTGCAATTTGCTTCATTTTTCTTCAATTACATCAAACAAACACTTTCTGCTCTCTCTCCATATATATATCAATATGACAAAACATGTTATCTACATATTATGTACACGTAGTCATTTGTTATTGGAAATCGTTTGATCTAGTCAATAAGTTGAGTGTTGACCCAATGCCTCCCCATAAAATTTAGAATTGGTATTCCACTTTCTTTTTCAGTGTTGTTTGGAATCACAATTTCTTTTTTTTTTTTTCCTTTTAGAAAATAGTGAGTGACAAAGCAACACACCCCATCATGGATAGAGATTAGCATGAGCTTTAAAGCTAGTCTTTGTGGTATTTATTTCAACATCATCTTAAAATAAGAAAATCTTCTCTAAAATCACAATTTTCATCATCTGAAATAGGATAGTGGAAACAAAAATTATAAAAGAATGAAAAAGTAGTGAAAATAAGGAAAGCACGGAAATCAATAAGAAAAATTAATCTAACAAATTTTTTATGAAAAATAATAAAATCTGAGAAGATATACCTAGTAGTTTTACACCACTAGATTAATACGATAGTCTTACCAAACGATGAGATTTTGATGGCCTTACACCATAATGAGAAAAAAGATGGCCTCATACCATTAATGAAAAAAAAAAAAGATATCATACCAATTCAAAAAATAATTTTATTCAATATTTAATCACTCTCTTCTAATTTATTATAAGCTTATTTTAATAAATCTAGAAAATAAAAATTTCATATATTCAATAAAAAATACCTATCTAACCAAATCCTAAAATAAAAGATATTAATAATATTATATTTACTCTTTCTTTATCTGTACCATTCCCCATCTCTTAAAAAGATTCGTTTATGAATCTTTAAGATTTTGTCTGAATCCTCTTAGATCAGACAACAATTTGTGAAAATCAATCTTGAATTCATGATCGAACAACTCTCGATGCTTCTCATCAACTTTCCTTGGCTAAAAAGATTCGACTTTAATAAACGGATGTAGCCTCGATTTTAATCGTTCATAATGCATCCGATCTCCTCTTTTTCTCTTATTATAAAGATCATGTTTTCTTTTAATACTTTAAATCTCTACAATAAAGTTCTTCGACAAACTCGCATAATTCATTGTTTAGATTAATTTTCTTATTAATTTCTATACACAAATGAGTTGAACATGAACTAACTTGATATGATCTAAAGATTTTGATATAGGAGTGTTTAGTATAGTCTCACTAGCTTTCATGTGAATAGGATCAAAAGACTTATATATCTTTTCATTTAGCTCATCACCAATGATTTTCTTTTCAATCTCTATAAAATTATTATCGGTTTGAAAAAAGATTGACTTAGTTATAGGTAAAACTAGCATAATCTCACTAACATACTCTCAAAGTTCCTTTATTGCCTTAAGTGCACTATCTTGGATATTTTCATGATATGATTTAATTTCAGAAAAATTGTACTCTATACTAGTTTGTTAGACAATATATGAGACTTGGGTTATGACATGTTTTTTTACTTAACAAGTAATTTAAGAATTCCTAAGGCATTAAATCAATGGTTAATGTATTCGAGTTGATGACTCATTGTACTTAATATAATCATAACCTTATCACTCTTTGACATAAATTACTAAAAAAAAATTATTGAAAGTGGATTTCAAGTTATTGATATTTTGGTATGTAATGAAAATAAAATTTTTTTCTTAATTCTAGGAAAGGACATTAAAGTCAAGTTTTAAAAAGAACAAGATAATACACTCTAAGAAGAAACCTATTGTTCAACTTTGATACCAAATTTGATATAAGACAGCAAAAATGAAAATTATAAAATAATGAAAAAGCAAGGAAAGCATGAAAATCAATGAGAAAAATTAATTTAATAATTTTTCAATGAAAGAATAATAATATCTAGAAAGATATACTAGTAAATTGAAATGAATGTCTCACACTATCGATGAGAAAAATGACAGCCTTACACTATCAGTGAAAAAGAAAATGTATCACACTAATTCAAAAAATAATTTATTTAATATCTAATCACTATCTCTTGGTTGATTACAAGCTTGACCTATTTATAGATATAATATGACTTAATATTTTAAAAAACTAAATCTTAATAAATCTAGAAAATAAAAGATTTCATATCTTGAATAAAAATACTTATCTAACCAAATCTTAAAATAGAAGATATTAATAATATCATATCTATTTTTTCTTGATCTGTATCATCTTCCCTCCTCTCCCCATAATTATGCCAGTCCACACCCTTGTCTTAGTTGTCTCTCAAATCATCATTGTAAGATGAATGTCAAAAAGAAAAAGAGAAGAGAGCATAGAGATGAACTATAGAGAGTTAAGTTGCATATATATATGTATATATATATATATATATATTTCTCTCTACTTTTTACTCGTCAAACTAAGGCTAATGTAGGATAGACTAATGCTTTTTCTTTTTCATTTTTGTTCTTTTTAAATCCTTGTGAGTTAATACACCAACCCACCTCCGTAATAAGTTATCTTGCTTTGACTTATGGGATAAGTGGGGCATGTTGAAAAAACTCACATTTAAGTGGGTTAAAATTTATTAGCCTAATCCGTATTTCTTTTAGGATTAAATGGGTTGACCCATTTAACCTACCCTGCTTGCATAGCTTTATTTACTATGTGACTAAGTCTAGTTATCAACTATTATAAATAAATTAAAAGAAAAATCCAACCAAAAGGTGTCAAGGAATCAAGTGTCTTCCTCTTGACTAAATTCTAACTCCTTACAACTGAAGCTGCATAGCTTAAATTCCTTGAGCTATGCAACATTTTCATGTACCATCGTAATTTATTACAATCACTGGAGTTGCAAAAATGGTAAATTTAATAAATTCTGATAACTACATTACGAGTAGTAGCATATTAGGAAGGTTTTTGTCTCCATAGTTGGAAACTTAATCATTTCTTCTTATTCTACCTTCAAGACATGTTTATTATGTCAAATATGAGGGTACCATTGAGAGATAAGACATGATTACTTATTCCTAATGTGGGTATAATTTGGTGATGAAGACATCATTTACAGAAAAGGGTGCTGATTTGGAAGTTGATTGATCAAAGCTCGAAGATTTTAAATAGGCCATGTTTATGGCCTTTGTCCTACTGTTAAAGAAAAATGTTGGCTATTAAGGTACTGCCATGGAAACAGCTTGACTTTTAAGCATAAGAACAATAGTAGCCATTGTAGGTTTATTAGCTGGATTCTCTTGAACGCATAATAAGCCGATGTGAATGCATCTAATGACTTCATTTCTATCAAAGTAATCTCATAATAGTGGGTCTACTACTTCCAAAGGCATATTGTTCCTCCAATGTTTCCATGCTTAGGAAGAAATTTCGATAAAGCATCATGAATTTATCAAAATTGTCCTGACAATTTGAAAATTAAATATAAAGAGATAAGTAATGAACTTCAACTTACAAAGCTTGAAATATTCTCAACATCATTAGATTGGTCTAAGAAGTTGCTCCCACTAATTATCTCCAAAAGTAATACACCAAAGCTATAGACATTTGTTTTCACAGAAAATCGACCTTGCATTGCATATTCTAAAGCCATATAACCACTACAGATGATAATTGTAACTAATTACATGCAAGATAATATACTCATTTTCAAAAATCAAACAGTAGAAAAACATATGCAATAAAATGAAACTCTAACAATTTTAAATCAGCATGGCAAATGGTAAATTATTGTAATTGAACTCATTATGTGCCCATAACTCTATTTGTGTTTCCTTGTGTTTGATCTACTCCAAAAATCTTTGCCATGCCAAAATCAGAAACCTTAGGATTCATCTCACTGTCTAATAAAACATTGCTAGCATTGAGATCACGATGTATGATATGAAGCCAAGAATCTTCATGAAGGTAAAGTATTGCTTTTGCAATGCCCATCAGAATATTATATCGCTGGCTCCAATCTAATAGTATTTGCTTTTGTGGATCTACAAAATCACACGATTGGTACTAATAAATTGACCATAAAATGTTGAAGTAAAAATTATCAAGCAAAGCCATATAACCAACTGAAAGGGAAACTTGCATTTTCAATAAGATGATATTATCTTAAAAAATGAAGTGAATATCATTTAAATGAAGATTTTAATGAGTAAAAACTACATATGTTCTTTCATATGTTAAACATGCATTGCCTTTTATACATTCTAATGGATTTAAGTTCTTGATTTTGTTTGATTTAGTGTAGTTTTATATTTATTGGTATTAAACTAAGGTAAAATAAGTATTCTAAGATTTGAACTCAAGACCTTTGTGGGGGTGGGGGTATGGATGCAAGGGTTACGTGTATGTTGCGCGAGAAGTCGCACTATATATGACTAGGGAAATGACTTTAGTAACTCGCATGAGATGATCAAAAGAGAAGTGTAGAGAGAAGGAGTGAGTAATCTTGATGAGGCTCTAACATGTATGGTGATGGGTAAAGGAACACGATAGCATCAAACTCAAAGATTAATGAAGAACAATGTAGAGTTCTTAAGGTGTTTAAGTATTTGATCTTTGAGACAAGGTTTTAGCAGAATAACAGCGTTAATGGAGGTTTTTCACTTATCCAAATGAGAATGTGAATAGGATATTTATAGAAAATAATAATTGATTCTATCAGTCGGATTATGGTGGTGATTAACAGTTAAAATTGAGGCCTTTTATTAATGAATATCAAGTGGGCTATTTTCATGAGTTTAAGCTCAGATAAAGGCTTTATTTATTATTTTACTGTAAGTCAAACTAAGAAAGATTTGATCAGGTAAATAGATCCAACGAGTCTTACTCCAAGTCTACTATACCAAGACTCCCCTGATTATCCCAATAATTTATATGCTTAGCTCCTTGGGCCCTGTCACTTTAGCCCGATAAGTTAAATCCATTTAATCAATGAACTTGAGGCCCAACATTAAATTTGGCCCTCTATATTTTGCCTCCTGACCAAAGTCTTTCGGACGGAATCGAAGGGGTTTAGGCACTAAATGAGTCTTTTAGATGACTCAGGCGTATGCGCTATTAAACAATTGTATCGTTACCAAATTAATTTGAGAGTTGTTTAAGTGCACAAGTTCACAACATCTCCTAATCATATGTCATGCCTTAGCTGGATTAAGTTGCAAATTGCTCCTAAGACAATACTTTGAAATAAATCTTCTTTAAGTTGTCTCTTTTTTAGTTGATTTGTCTCTTTGATTTGTGTCATACCCCGAAGCGGCAGAGTCGTAATAGCCCCGCGGTGTAAATCATTATAAGATAGAAGTTAGCCTTACAACCACTATTCTAGACCTGATCTACACATGGTGTCCACGACTAACCCACTTTGAAGTAAACAGTTTATAATTTAAATAAATCATTTACATAAGAAAGTGAGAAAATATATATATATATATATACACTAAAATTTAGTTATTACAATTAACGTTTACAATATTTCTCTATAATATATTTCTTAGTTATTACATTATTTAGAAGTGAAAAATTCTAAAATAAAAGCTTAGACCTTAAAAATATACGTTTATTCTTCAAATGTTTTTCCTCACTCCCCTAAATCCAGCAGTTGCTAGCTTCAAAGTAGTTGTATGCTACTTCTTAGCCAGCACTTGCATGACGTCTCTAGGGATGTAAGTAACCATAGCTCAGTAAGTTAAGATGGAGGACTTAAAACTATACCATAAATATAACAAGGTTATCAACCAACTTATTAGGTGCAATGTATGTTTAAGCAAATGCCATCGCACGACGTTGTCTGGCCCATCGTGAGATTAGAGAAATTACGCCTGCTCTAATCTAGGTTGAGGAGTTGCTGTTAATGCAACAACTCACGACCAAACTCAGGCTTGTATAATGGAGACACTGCTCCTCCTGTGATTACCTTCGAACCATTGACTTTACCCTCGCCGTGACTTCCTCTCCTATCGTATAATTCGACTAAGGATGAAGAAGGGGCCCTTATGTAATCCTGCGTTATCCCTTTCGGAGGGATTGGTATTTGGCCGGAGAATCTTAGGTTTCCCTTAATGGGTTGCCATGTAGGTCTGATTATGATTACAAGTCGTATATTTGATTAAGTCCAGTTTAAGGTGATCAATCATTTCATACAAATCACACAATACAAGTTAGAATAACAAACAGAATCATAGCATAACTCATAATCAAGCGCATGCACACAACAGACTATTTAACAAGCACAATCGAGCATAATCTCAAGCCTCTAAAATATAGCATCGTATTAATCCCAACTTACCTCGACTCCTCGCTCACTCACTCAAGGTCCGACTTGCTCAAGCCATCGCTGATCATCCCTATAATACAAACGTGGTTTCAGTTTTTCGTATAACTATTATATATTCGTTTTATCCTATAATGCTTATTATTATGTTTGTTTAGGGTTTAATATACCTAATTATCTAGGTTTTAAGTCTTTTACAATTATTCTAAGTTTGGGGTTAAGTTCAAGTTCAGTTTCTACATCGATTTCTAAATTAGGTTCTAGTTCGATTTCTAAATACTGTTTTATACCTGAACTCTAGAAACTTATTTTTACTCATAATGTGAAATTAATCACCTTACTTCTAGATATCCTAAATACCATAATTACCCTTAGTTAATATTTTATTATATCCAGTATACTTAAATCTTTAACAGTATACCGAATTTATTCTTAATGTAAGAAATTTTTACATTTTTCATATAATTACATAAATTTAAGTTTCCTATCAGATTTATTGTATATTTTTATTATTATCATAGTATCAATTTTTATTCTAATATTTTTTATTTATTATATTTCTAATAATTGTGTATTATGTACATAATACACATATTTTTATCACTCTAATTATTATCTCTCAACATCAATTATTATTTCAAAATGTCTAAATTCATCTTAAATCAGATTTTACATCTAATTACCCTAATTTACAAAATTAACTTAAAATATACTATTTTTCCCTATTACTTATTTACTACATAATTAACCTAATAATTACATCTAACACCCTAAATGCTACAAGTATTATACTTCATCAGATTTCAACATCCTAAAACATATAATTATTCACTAAATCAGTAATTAACCATTTAATTACTTAATTAACTCTAAATTACTTATTTTATGCATCATTTTAAGGCCTAAAAATTATCTAAAATTTTTGAAAATTAATTTTTTGAAAACGGGCTTCATAGCACTGTTCTATATCATCTAAGTAGTTTACACAAAAATTTTAGGTTCAAAACTACACTTCTAAGGTCATTTATTTCTAAATCGAAACATGTTCAATTTTGCATGATTTCTTAAGGACTATATATCATGAGACATATTTTCATCAAAATAATATTTTTCCTAAAAACTACATAAAAAAATATTCCAGAATAACAAAATTAATAATTTTCTAAGAATATTTACTATTTTTTACAAAATTACATAAAATCGGGCTGGAAATTGAATTCATCAATCTAGGTGGCTTCGATCACTACTGGCCACCGTGGCCTTGTCAGCTAGTCTAAGCATTGCCACCACCATGTGATGGTGGTGGCCGTCCACTCCCAGCTACTCGTTTGGTGTTGGTTCTCCTTTATGGCCTTAATTACACAGTTTTTTTTTTTTTTTCTAACCCTAATTTTCTCTCAATTTCTCCTCTCTTAATTTCACCTCTCTCTATTTTTGTCACTCTCTAAACTAACCAAATGAGTTTCTAAAATTTTCTTTCTATTTATAGAGTTTTAGGGAAATTATTGTGCATTAATTTGATTGGACAACTATCTTATCTTCTTCTAATTTGCCTTTTGTGTTGTTCTAATTTAATTGGCTAATTTTTTTCTTATTTTCCTCAACTGCCACGACCTATATCTAAATCATTCCTTATTTTTTTTATTTTTCTTTAATTAATTATGAATTTTCTTTAATTATTTAATATGTTTTTAGCCAATTTAAGTAATTTCGTGTATTTTTATCTACACGTAAATATATGTGGGGTACATGTGAACATTCCTAATTATTATTTAGGTCATTCTATGATTTTTAGTATACATATAATTCATCTCTAATAATTTATTAGTTATTAAACTATAATTTTCACATTTTCGATAATTAACAATTATTATACTTAAAATTTGAAAAGTTTATAGTCTCCTATTTTATTACTTATTTTTTTAAATTCAAGTTTACGGGGTCATTTTTACTAATTTTTCTATCTTTACTTTATAATTTAGGTTTGATCGAATCTTTCAACCGATCGAAACCTTAAGTGACTAGTTATGGGGCTTACAATTTGTTCCATATGAGTTATTGACTCCTATTGAGTTAAATTTGTACACTAAGTTCATATTAGTGATCTTGTTGGGTTGACTTCACTTATCAATATTGCCTTAATTTTTTTCTCATATAGGAGCACTCTTTTTGTAAGGTCTTCATATATAATGTAAACATTCTGTGTTTACTAAATCTTATTTGTTGTGCAATGAATATGACTATCCTGCTACCTGTTTAGTGGGCAGGGGTCAAGGGGATAGTGCCCTGGAAACTAAATGATTTTCCAGAACTTTATTTAGAAAATTCTTTTGAAAATAAATCTTCTAGATTGTCTAAAATCTACCATGGTCTCAAGGACATAGGTGTATTAATGGTTGTGTCATAACTTCATCTCTCTTTTTTTTTTTTTTTTTCTTTTGTAGGACCACTATAGTTCAATTCTCATTAAGCAAGTCATTCTCATATTCTTATACATGTGTAACTAAAGCTTCTCAGGCTAACAAATACAAGAGTCCATTTGGGCTTAGCTATGTGTTAGTCCACTAGAAATTTAAGCCCATTTCATTTTGTTTCCATGAAAGATAAGAGGAACTACTCATCTAAACCCTTGTTTCATAGCTAAAGGATATTTCATCCATTCTCATTGAGATGTTGCTATACATATAGTGCTTCACATATGTACACAATTTGGAGAAACACAAGCTGACAAATAGTAGGTGCTCGTGCTTTGGCTTATTGTAGTTGTTCGCATGAAACTTCAACTATGAAGTTATTGTGATTGCTCGATCATCTCGTCATTCTGGTCCAACCTTAAAAGCTTGGTGGTTGAAGTATCTTGCCTATAACTTCATGGAGCTTAGGGTATTGTAGTCTCTATAGTAGTTCGGGAAAATTAGTCTTAAGTTTGGCACTATCGTTCAACTTTAGTTGTAGGGAGCTTAGCATTTTGAGATATAATCTTGTTGCTGTCCACCGCATGTAGCTCGACAAATGGAATTACAGCTCGAAGGAGCTCAAAATTACTAGATTTTTAACAGATCCCCTACATTATCAAGGACTAGATAGGCTTCTAATGAATCCCCTACAGCTTAGATGGAAGCTTGCTAATATCAATTTTGTTTCAATACTACTAGACATGTTGTTGTTCTTGTTTGATGGCTTAGCTCATGGTGGTTGTTATCTTACTTGCTTGAATTTGCTCTACTTGGTTTCTATCTAAAGAAGAAGGCTAAAACTTTAGAGAAACCAACAAAGTTTCAAACAAGTAAGTGACATAAGTTAGTGATTTCAACTTTTTTTTTTTACTATTTTATTTACTTCTTTTTTTTTTTAAACAAACTCGATTGAGCTCCTATATTGTACGAATAAGGAGTTGTTGCTGTGTACTATACTACTCAGGTTGTAATTTAGATCTTAGGTAGCATGCCTTAGTTTGGCTGAGAGCTGTTTAATATATCAACATTTCATGTCCTTGGATTATGTTTCACTCGAGTCAAGATACAGAGCTCAAATTTATAGAAGGTCCAATTTGGCTCAAAGCTTTGGATTGTATTCTTTGCTTAGTCCTTATATCTTGTTATTGCTTCAACTAGTGGTGATTTAAGCTAGTGCAAACGGGTATGAGTTGTCCCTTGGAATGGTTTCTTTAATCTTCTTCGTTAGCACGATAAGTTGCTCTTGTATTTCAATGCTTACTATTTTCTTCTTTTCGTCTTATTACACATTGCTTACTTCTACATATAGATGTATTGGTTTTCTTAGTTTAATATAGCTTCACAACACAACTTATTGTTATTTGATGAATTTGTGCCTATCTTTATCAAATTAAGATTCCAAATGGTGGCCTTAGTGAGTCTCTGGATGCTATCTTAAACCACTCATGCTCATGATTGCGTTGGCTTGTTCTCCCTATTTGATATACTTAATGCCATTCTTCTCTATTTTTTTAGACTTAACACATGAAATTTAAAGAGACTCTCCATAATGTTAGCTACTCCTATACATTAGACTACAAGCAAGAAGAGAAGCTCTTTGAAGATATTTCATATGCTCTTATAAACTTAACACAGCTTCATGAAAACATGCTTTTTGTTCATCTACCTGATGATGGTGGTATCTCTGAATCCTTTAAGTGCAATGATACCTTGAGGGAATACAATGAGCTAGCCATGAGGCCTTAGGCCATTTGTAAATCAATTAGAGTCTCATAGGACCAATATGTCTACCAAGAAGAACTTAAATTGTGGCCATTGTTTGACATACATTTTTCAATTGAGAAACATGGCTAAGGAGCTCTTTAGATGGAAGATCAGTCATGAGCATCTTATTTCCCTTTTGTACGAGAATTGGCATAGAAAAGCCCACACATTGAATGGATAGTGAAAGGGCAATATTATGGATCAAGCTTTTCTTAAGGAATCCCTTTTATGTTCCATAATACATCAAAACAATTATTTCTTTTCTCTCTCTTTTTGGTAGTTATGTTGAAAAATGGAGTTCCTTTGCCCATATTGCTATATTGATTGCATTGAACATGTTCCAAGCTTTAATTGCTTTGCTAGTGGCATGGCACTTGATTTAAATTCTCTTTCTTGCTTGATGCTTACTTATGGAGAATACTTAATTGCATCTAGGATATCTTTTTACTTCACTTTTCATAAGTTTTAAGGACCATTTGGACCTCCTACATAAGCTTTAGAATTGAAATAATTAAGGAAAGTTGAAAATTTTTTGCCACCCTCATTTCCCTCTCTTTAAATTTTGAAATAGACATCTCCTCATTATCCATACTTTGCAGGTAGCATAATTAATATTAGAGAGTTCACTATCATATTTTTTAGTGGCTACTATCTCAAACTTCTCACAATCAATAAATTAGCATGGTTTAAAATGGATCTCTTTACCACTCGAATTGCAATTACTTGCAACCGAGGGTCAAAAGTATGGGATCGTAACTCGAGGACTACATCTCGAACTAGTAACAGTTATCAAATCGGTATTGTTTAAAGAGGGTAGACTCTTTACTGCTTCGACCTTGACTGTTTGCTAACCAAGGGTCAAATGTCTACGGTCATAACTTAAGGACCAGATCTCGTCCTTACACCAGTTAGTAAATCAACATTGTTTAAAGAGAGTAGAATCTTTATTGCCTAGACCATAACTGTTCACAAACCCAAGGCTAATGAAGATGGATCTTCATCAGTGGGTAACGGTGAAGAGGTATAATGCTTGGGTCATTTGTGGCCTTATAAATCAGCTGCAACTTGTAATATAAATTGAATATGAGTCCTGCGTCATAAGGACATGTACATACAAGTATATGAGAATCGAGTGTAAGCTAAGCAAACGCGATTTGAACATGAGTCTTAGACGTGAACATATGAGAGTAACACACTTGAGTTGAACATAATGTCCCTTTAACATAAGCGCTTTTGAGGTGTTGAGCCTGGTTTTTCACTCTCTCAGTTCCTTTTATAAAATTAAGTCTTCTCTAAACCGATCAATACTAAACCCTATCCGTTTAATATTAACCTTCGACTAGGGTTTAAAGAAGATCCAACTTGAAAAAATTTGAAGTCGCCACTTGATCGGAGTTAGGAAAAAGCGTTAAGTTATAACCAAACTATTGATCTATCGATTAAAAAACCAATTTGTAAAATAGCTTTTTTGAAAACCAAAGATTTAGGTCTGGAGGCTAATTTATTAAACCCTAAACGAATACCACTTTTTAACTTTTCAAATTTAACTTCACTTTTCAAAAATATCCTTTTTAATTTCTAAAAACATTTAATTATGATACATGGGACTAAATTAATTAATTTACATAAATATCTAAAAATGGAAAAAATAAAACTTTCCATATTTTAAGTTGCCCCATACTTGCGTATGGGTGTCTACGTACCCGCTATTTAGGATCAGAAGCACGTAGTTCTTTTATAAAAAACTTTAATGGGTGGTTTGATTTTAATCTTTGGAAAAATTGTCGGGTTTACGTTTTTACCCATTTTGAGTTGATTTGAGAAAAGATTATAAGGGGTCATAAGTTGGATTTTATTTTTGGAAATTCTAAATTATTCTAATTTGAAAATTGATTTATTTATTTTCATTTATTTTTAAAAAACTCAATTTTTCTAAGTGTCAAAACGATTTTTTTTACTAACCTATTTATTTATTTTTATTATTTTTTTATACTTATTCTATCTATTTTTATAAATAAATATACTACTTCTTTTCTCTCTTTTTTTTTTCTTTTCCTTTCTTCTTCTCTTTCTTTTTCATTCTTTTTTTCTTTTTTTTTTCTTTTTCTCATTTATAACATTTACAAATAAACAAATGAATAAATAAATAAAAAAGAAAAAAGAAAAACTAGGTCGACTCAGATTGGCTCGAATGGCTCAGATCGACTCACTTCGGCTTGAATCGACTCACTTTGGCTTGGATCGGCTCGGTCGATTCACTTTGGCTTAGATTGGCTCACTTCAACTTGGATCGGCTCACTTCGGCTTGGATTGGTTCGGTTGGCTCACTACGGCTTGGATCAGCTCGGTTGGCTTGAGTCGGCTCACTACAACTCAGCGGCTTGGATCGGCTTCAAGTTGGCTTGGTTGGCTCGAGAAATCCGATGGTGGTGGTTTTCGTAAAAACACCGTAGGGAATACTATCCTAGAGAGAGAGGAATCGTGCTAGAGAGAAGAAACTTCGATTTTTGTTTTTCTAAAGTGTTTCGAAGTTTTTGTTGTGTTTTGAAAATGAAGAGTAGACCCTTATTTATAGTTGTCATGGTCGTGTTAAGGATGGAAAAAATTAAATACAATATGATTTTCTTCCAATTTTGGATTGGACGAACTTGGATAATATGTGGTGCTAAATACATAGTTGCGCGTATATGAATATACTGAAGTGTATCGGAGTGTGTTAGAGTGTGTTTACCACACTTAGAAGTGAGTTGGCAAATGTCATGGCGACGATGTGGCCCATGATGTGGTGATGACATGGCGATAAAGTGAGAAAAGAAAATAAAATATACATTTTGCACCTTCCATGGATTGAACCTATGATCTCCAAGTCATATGCAATATCAAGTCTAAGTGCTTATTCAACTGAGCTATTGATTTTTCCTTATTTATATGTGTAATTAATTGCACATATGCACTAGGTCAGCTTAGGTTAGATTTAAATCTAACCTTAGACTCAATAACCTTTTATTCAAAACTATTTAAATTAAAATTATATTCTATTTAAACAACCTAAAAATTTATTATTTTCTAAATTCCCTATTTTATTTTATACTTTTCAAATTTCTTATTTTTTTGTATTTTTTTTAATTTCTTATTTTTTGTGTTTTTTATTCCTATTTTCCTATTTTTTTTAATATTTTACTAGAATTCCTATTTTTCTAACTTTCATCATTTTTTTTTTTTTTGCTTTCTTTAATTTTCTATTTTTTTTTTTGAAATATTTCTAATTTAGGACCCTATAACCTAATTTGAAAAATGAAGGGGAGCCGGGGGGGGGGGGGGGAGGGAGGTGGGGTGGGGTGCAAAAGTTAGGTGTCTACAACTGCCCCTCTTTGTGGTAAAATTTGAGTAAAACTTTGCCACAAAGATAAAACAGGCACTATTTTTGCCCCAAGAATGGATTTTATGCTAAGAAGTGCTACAATTAACTTGATATCCTAAGTCAAATCTATTGAGGATTTTGAGAAGAGAAGGGTGACGCTCTAAGAGATGGCAGAAAGACGAAAAGAAGAATTTTAGTTTAGTCATGCTCTTATGAACTAACAAAGTGAATTGAAACGGGCTAAGTGCTCCTTAAGTTGGCTAAGACCCTAAACTGAGTTGAGAAAACTTAGTTGTGCCTTGATGAGCTGACTAACCAAGGTGGGCAAAGCGCTCCTAGAGCTGGCTAAGACCCTAAAAAAGAATAAGCAAACTTGGTCATACCCTGATGAGCTGACTAACTAAGGTGGGCAAAGCGCTTTTAGAGCTAACTAAAATCCTAAAAAGAATGAGTAAATTTGGTCATGCCCTGATGAGCTAACTAACTAAGGTGGGCAAAGCGCTTCTAGAGCTGGCTACAACCCTAAAAAGAATGAGCAAACTTGGTCGCACCCTGATGAGCTGACTAACCAAGGTGAGCAAAACGCTCCTAGAGTTGGCTAAGACCCTAAAAAGAATGAGGAAACTTGGTCGTGCCCTGATAAGCTGACTAACCAAGGCGGGCAAAGCGATCCTAGAGTTAGCTCGGACCTTAAAAAGAATGAGGAAACTTGGTTATGCCCTGATGAGCTGACTAACCAAGGCGAGCAAAGCGCTCTTAAAGCTAGCTAAGACCTTAAAAAGAATTAGCAAATATGGTAGTACCCTGATGAGCTGATTAACCAAGGCAGGTAAAGTGCTCCTAGAGTCAATTAAGACCTTAAAAAGAACGAGGAAACTTAGTTGTGCCCTGATGAGCTGACTAACCAAGGTGGGCAAAGCGCTCTTAAATCTAGCTAAGACCTTAAAAAGAATGAGGAAACTTGGTCGTGCCCTAATGAACTGACTAACCAAGGTAAGCAAAGTGCTCCTAAAGTTGGCTAAGACCCTAAAAAGAATAAGCAAACTTGGTCGTGCCCTGATGAGCTAACTAACCAAGGCGGGCAAAGCACTCCTAGAGTTGGCTAAGACCCTAAAAAGAATGAGCGACCTTGGTCGTGCCCTGATGAGCTAATTAACCAAGGCTGGCAAAGCGCTCCTAGAGCTGGATAAGACCCTAAAAAGAATGAGGAAACTTAGTCGTACCCTGATGAGTTGACTAACCAAGGTGGGTAAATTACTCCCAGAGCTGGCTAAGACTCTAAAAAGAATGAGGAAACTTGGTCGTGCTTTGGCGAGTTGACTAACTAAGATGGGAAAAACGCTCCTAGAGATGGCTAAGACCCTAAAAAGAATGAGCAAACTTGGTCGTACCCTGATGAGTTGACTAACCAAGGTGGGCAAAGTACTCCTAGAGCTGGCTAAGACCCTAAAAAAAAATGAATAAACTTGGTTATGCCCTGATGAGCTGATTAACTAAGGTGGGCAAAGTGCTCTTAGAGCTAGCTAAGACCTTAAAAAGAATGAGGAAACTTAGTTGTGCCCTGATGAGCTAACTAACCAAGGTGGGCAAAGTGCTCCTAGATCTAACTAAGACCTTAAAAAGAATGAGGAAACTTGGTTGTGCCATGATGAGCTGACTAACCAAGGCTGGCAAAACGCTCCTAAAGTTGGCTAAGACCCTAAAAAGAATAAGCAAACTTGGTCTTGCCCTGATGAGCTGACTAACCAAGGTGGGCAAAGTGCTCCTATAGCTGGCTAAGACCCTAAAAAGAATGAGCGACCTTGGTTGTGCCCTGATGAGCTGACTAACCAAGGCGGGCAAAGCGCTCTTAGAGCTGGTTAAGACCCTAAAAAAGAATGAATAAACTTGGTTGTGCCTTGATGAGTTGACTAACCAAGGCGGGCAAAGCACTCTTAGAGCTGGCTAAGACCCTAAAAAGAATGAGTAAACTTGGTCGTGCCCTGATGAACTGACTAACCAAGGCGAGTAAAGCGCTCCTAGAGTTGGCTATGACCCTAAAAAAGAATGAGTAAACTTGGTTGTGCCTTGATGAGCTGACTAATCAAGGAGGGCAAAGCGCTCTTAGAGCTAGTTGAGACCCTGAAAAAGAATTAGCAAACTTAGTTGTGCCCCGATGAGCTGACTAACCAAAGCGGGGCAAAGCGCTCCTAGAGTTGGCTAAGACCCTAAAAAAGAATGAAACAATGCCTTAAAGGCTAGCTAGAACCTTAATAAGAAAGGGATCAGTGCTCTAAGAGCTAACTTAAACCCTAAGAGAAGGATGAGACAGCGCCCTAAAGGCTGGTTGGAACCTGAAAAGAATAAGAGAGGGATCAAAGCTCTAAGAGCTAGCTTGAATCCTAAGAGAAAGACGGGACAGCACCTTATAAGTTAGTTAGAACCTTAAAAGGAATAAAGAAGGGTCAGCTCTAAGAGCTAGCTAACACCCTAAAAAGACGGGACAATGCCCTAAAGGCTAGTTGGAGCCCTAAAAAGAATAAAAGAAGGGTTAGCTCTAAGAGCTAGCTAGCTAACACCCTAGAAAGATAGGACAATGCCCTAAAGGCTGGTTGGAAACTTAAAAAGAACAAGAGAGGGATTAGAGCTTTAAGAGTTGGCTTGAACCCTAAGAGAAAGACGGGATAGCACCTTAAAGGTTAGTTAGAACCTTAAAAGGAATAAAAGAGGGATCATCGCTCTAAGAGCTGGCTTGAACCCTAAGAAAAACAATGAAGGATTGAAGAACTAATGTAAGGCAAGCAACCAGTTTCAAAAGATATTTTTGCTTAGAAAAGTATTTATAAAGAGATTGTTGAAAAACCATTTATGAATAAGGAAAAGAGTAGGGATAAGCCCCTTGATTTGAAAAAAGCGTTTGAAGGATGTTAAAAACCACAATTGGGGAAGAATGACTTAAACTAGAAAAATGACAACCTTAGAAAGGAAACGGATGACATGGATTAAAAGATTTTGTGATGAGCCTTTACTTTCTCTCTCTTCTTTTTTTTTTTATTTTTATTTTTACTTTTTTTTTTGAAAGTTTTGCTAACAAGTATAAACTCTTATTAAGGAACAATCTTATAACCAACCCTATCTTTGGTAATCATGTGGAATTTCTTAATGCCCTTGACCCTAAGGCTTCTCTTAGGGCTTTTGTGATCTTAAGCCATTCCTTTCTTAAGGAGAAAGTAACTCACAATTAGTTTAGTCAAAGAGGTCTTCCTTATTAGCTCTCAGTTTAGATTACACTCTCGACTTTAGTTCCAAAAATTATAGTCCATTTTGTAAGTGATACTCCTTTACTAATCCATCAGGTCTTTTTCAGTTTACCATTATGAATTTAGGATTTTGGTCCAAGGGTTTCAAAAAAGATTAATGAAAAGGCTTGTTTTGATAGAAACACTTTTATCAGTCCCAGGTGTACAAATCAAGAACCTTGGGGAAAAATTAGAAGCATGCTTACCCTTATTTCAAAAACAATTTTTATTAAAGATAAATTATCTTTTAAGATTTGAAGAGCTTTTACATGTATAAGGGCGGTAGCTTTTACATGTATAAGGGTGGTATTGTAAGTGGGGAGGCCTTATGTGATTTAGAATAGGTGGGAGAGGTTTTAAAGTGTCAGTATGGATATGGAAATTTGGATTTCTAGGCTTAGGAGTATGATTTAAGGCCTTTTGTTTTCTAAGGCTGTTTGAGTATCAACTCCTAGCCCTTTTGATTTGGTTTGGTTGCCCCTATTAGGATGTGAAACATTTCTTAGAGCATTTTATCTTATACTTCTAGGCCCAATTCTTCGGTTTTTTTTTTCTTCTTCCTTTTTTTTCTTTTTTAATTGCTTTGCCCTACTATCTCTTATTATTTTTCTCTTTCCTTTTGGCCCCAAGAGTGACTGTTTCTATTAATGATTCAAGGCCTTAATTCTATGGATTTCAAGTGTATGGGCTTAAGGTAGTTGAAAAAAGAAATTGGCTCTTCTTCATTTCAAAGAAAAATAATTTAGCAGAAATAAAAATTGTTTTTGAATTAATGTTATTTAAACAAGCATAAACGAATGTTACCCCTATCTTCTACTCAATGACCCCAACCTCCGAATTGCCCCATTGTAGGGTGGTTCTTGATAAGGTTTAAATTTAGAAATTCTCCAAATAAGTCCAATGGGGTGAACAACAGATGATTGTGTTTAAGATTTACAAGTGAATGCTTAACTTCACTTCAATCTACGTATCACATTCAAAGTGAACCTCCTTTAAGGAATGAGTCTAAAATATCCTCATAATTATGTCGCTCAACTCTCAAAATGTTTCAGGTTGGTGTATAAGATATAACTTGCTTAACTCTACTTTTTTATTTGCCTAGGATCGGGTTTTGGCCTTAGTTTCTCAAATCATGCCCTGGTAATTGATTTTGTGTTCTAGTTTGATTCATAATTGAGCTTGGCTTTCTAAATAGATCAAAGGTTTTAGCTTGGCTTGGTTACTTTTAAGAGTTGAGGATTGTACTCAGGTTGGTAGCTTTGATGGGCTATGGCTCATGTTCAGATTGGCTAGCTAGACTAATGGCTTGTATTTGGGTAAGCCAGTGTTTAGGTTGAATGCTTAGCCAAGTGGCCTGTGTTTGGGTAAGTTACCTGAATGGGCTTAAGGTTGGTGTTGGCCAATTAGCTTATGTTTAGATTAGATGGTGATAAAGGGCTAGGTCTGGTGTGGGTTGAAAGCCAAATGTTTGGGCTGGCTACTTGAGTGGGCTAAAGGGCTCATGTTTGTTTAAGGGGTTTGTATTTGGCTTCCTTAATAGGTCGAGGAACCTTGTGTGATTTGAAAACCAAGTATTTGGGTTGATTACTTGAGTGGGCTAAAGGGCTCATGTTTGTTTAAGGGGCTTGTATTTGGCTTCCTTAATAGGTCGAGGAACCTTGTGTGATTTGAAAACCAAGTATTTGGGTTGATCACTTGAGTGGGCTAAAGGTTTGAGCTTGTGTTGGTTCCTTAGGCCTATAAGCATTTATAGCTATTGGCAACTTTTATTTTCATTTTTTTTGTTTTTTCTTTTCAAATTTTTTTTAGAGAGAGAAAGGTAAAGTTTATTTTTAGAAAATAATTTACAAATAAGGATGGTGGTTTTTTTTTTTTTTTGAGTTTCTATTTACAAGTCTATGGATTTTGTTTATATTTTTCTAAATGAGATTAAATGGTGGTTAAATGGAAGACTATTTACAAAGGCAGGAATTTTAAAGAATGACAAACGATGAACTAAAGAGAGCTTTATTATTTTTGAAAAAGGAAGATGAGAATACAAAAAACAAAGGCAGAGAACCTAAACTTTATTCAGAAATTTTATTCTAGGCTCCTTAGACCTGAATTGGAAAGAACCTACATTAAGTCTCGCAAACGAGCCTTAAGGTCCTCTATCATCTCATAAATTTTCCCAATGACCTATGCCAAAATGGACCTTAAGGCTTGGTTGTGAGCTTTAGAACACTCGAGCTTTTCTTTCAAATAGGCAATTTCATCTCTTAGCACCTACTTACGGAACTTGGAGGCATCCAGTGGCTTATTACTTAGCTAATCATTCACTCAGTTGTCTGCCATCCTAAGTCTACACATTTTATCGACAAGGATCAATCGTCGGTGCAATGATAGAAAAACAAAAACGTAAAAATATGCAGATGCCAAGGTCACTTGGGTTAATATATTACTTCTTAAGTTTCAACCCTACTGTAATTTTCAAAAAATTGTTTGCAAAAATTCTTGAATGATTAGTAGGGCTCCAATTTCTTAAGAGTAGTGTATTAACTCAAGTTTGGAATGAAGTATATGCAATTAGGGTGGGTTCTAAAAGGTCCTCAAGTTTTATAACCTCACTTGTTTTTAGAAAACACTTTTATTGGTCACATGACCTTAAGTAGGGTGGCCTAATCGGCCCCAAACGGTGGTTGCCCCATTATGTCCGAAACTTACACAATGACTTCCTTCCTAGGGTCCTAAGACAGCCTGGGTTTGACCGTATCTACCCTATATCTTTGATGCAACAAATGAAACCCCATACCCTAGTGCATACTATTTACAAAATAAATATGCTAATTAAAACAAATATATACACGAAGCAAACAATAAATAAACAAATCAATATATAAAGAAATAAATAAATAACTAAACAATGCGGGTAATTTGAAAAGTGATTTTAATTTCGAAATGTTTTTAAGCGGTTAGTCCTCTTAACGATCCCCAGTAGAGTCGTCAAGCTGTCGAGCCTGGTTTTTCACCCTTTCAGTTCCTTTTATAAAATTAGGTCTTCTCTAAATCGATCAGTACTAAATCCTACCCGTTTAATATTGACCCTCGACTAGGGTTTAAAGAAGATCCAACTTGAAAAAATTTGGAGTCGTCACCCGACCGGAGTCGGGAAAAGGGGTTAAGTTATAACCAATTGAGTGAATTGGTTATAATTTAGCTACTGATCTATTGATTAAAAAACCAATTTGTAAAACGGCTTTTTTAAAAACCAAAGATTTAGGTCCAGAGGCTAATTTATTAAATCCTAAACGGGTACCACTTTTTAACTTTTCAAATTTAACTTCTCTTTTTAAATATACCTTTTTTAATTTCTAAAAACATCTAATTATGATACATGGGACTAAATTGATTAATTTACATAAATATCTAAAAATGGAAAAAATAAAATATTCCATATTTTAAATCGCCCCATACTTACGTATGGGCGCCTACGTACCCACTATTCGAGATCAGATGCACGTAGTTCTTTTATTAAAAACTTTAGTGGGTGGTTTGATTTTAATCTTTAGAAAAATTGTTGGGTTTACATTTTTACTCATTTCAAGTTGATTTGAGAAAAGATTATAAGGGGTCCTAAGTTGGATTTTATTTTTAGAAATTCTAAATTATTCTAATTTGAAAATTGATTTATTTATTTTCATTTATTTTTAGAAAACTCAATTTTTCTAAGTGTCAAAACGATTTTTTTTTACTAACCTATTTATTTATTTTTATTATTTTTTTATACTTATTCTATCTATTTCTATAAATAAATAGACTACTTCTTTTCTCTTTTTTTTTTTTTCCTTTTTTCTTCTCTTTTTTTTTCATTCTTTTTTATTTTTTTTTTCTTTTTCTCATTTATAACATTTACAAATAAACAAATGAATAAATAAATAAAAAATAAAAAATAAAAACTAGGTCAGCTCAGATTGGCTCGAACGGCTCAGATTGGCTCACTTCAGCTTGAATCGGCTCACTTCGGCTTCGATCGGCTCGGTTGGCTCACTACAACTTGGATCGGCTCGGTTAGCTCACTTTGGCTTCGATCGGCTTGGATCGACTCCGAGTTGGCTTGGTCGGCTCGAGAAATCCGATGGTGGTGGTTTTCATAAAAACACCGTAGGGAATACTATCCTAGAGAGAGAGGAATCGTGCTAGAGAGAGGAAACTTCGATTTTTGTTTCTCTAAAGTGTTTCGAAGTTTTTGTTGTGTTTTGAAAATAAAGAGTAGACCTCTATTTATAGTTTTCATGGTCGTATTAAGGATGGAAAAAATTAAATACAATATGATTTTCTTCCAATTTTGGATTGGACGAACCTGGACAATATGTGGTGTCAAATACATAGCTACACGTATATAAATATGCCAGAGTGTATTGGAGTGTGTTGGAGTGTGTCTACCACACTTAAAAGTGAGTTGGCAAATGTCGTGGCGACGACGTAGCCCATGATGTGGCAATGACATGGCGATAAAGTAAGAAAAGAAAAGAAAATATACATTTTGCACCTTCCATTAATTGAACCTATGATCTCCAAGTCATATGCAATATTAAGTCTAAGTGCTTATTCAACTGAGTTATTGATTTTTCCTTATTTATATGTATAATTAATTGCACATATGGACTAGGTTAGATTTAAATCTAACCTTAGACTCAACAGCCTTTTATTCAAAACTATTTAAATTAAAATTATATTCTATTTAAACAATCTAAAAATTTATTATTTTCTAAATTTCCTATTTTATTTTATGACTTTTCAAATTTCTTATTTTTTTGTATTTTTTTTAATTTCTTATTTTTTGTGTTTTTTTTCCTATTTTCCTATTTTTTAAATATTTTTCTAGAATTCCTATTTTTTCTAACTTTCATCATTTTTTTTTTTTTGCTTTCTTTAATTTTCTATTTTTTTCGAAATTTTTCTAATTTATGACCCTATAACCTAATTTGAAAAATAAAAGGGGAAAACAAAAATTAGGTGTCTACATGAAGTAATATCTTGAACACAAACACGTGAGGGTTGAAAGTGAGTCTATGACTTAAGTACCCATGAACCACTTATAAGCCTTGACCATGAACATATAAGAGTTGAACACTTGAATTTGTCATAATCCCTTTGATACGAGCACATGTGAGCTCCTAACATGAGCACTTCTAAACTTTTGATATCAACACACATGAATTGTATATATGAAGTGAACATAAGAACTTTTAGCATTTGAGCTGAATACGAGTCTTGTAATATAAGTCAAACATGAGTCTTGATCATGAGTGAACATAAGGATTGCACTTGAGCCTTAAATATGAGAGTAAACGTATGTCTTGAACATTAAAGTTAAATTGAGTCAGCGTGAGTCATAATCACAAGTCTTGAACATGATTTAACATCAAAATTGAACTTGAGCCCTAAACATGATTATTAACCATAATGTGAGCCTTGAACTCGACGTGAGTCTTGAACATAACATAATCCCCGAACGTAACATGTAGCCTTGAATATGAAATGAGTTTTGAACATGTCATGAGTCTTAAGCATGATATGATGTGAGGCCTAAATGCGACGCGGGCATTGAATACAATATGAGGTATGCACATCATGCAAGGCTTGAACACCAGATAACCCTAAAACATGATGTGAGGCTTCATCTTGACAAAAGCTTTGTATACTAGGTAAACATATGACCAGACATGAGTTGAACATGTGAGTTGAGCATGAGTCCTCTTATATGAACATGGGTGAGCCGAATCTTCAAGTTAAACATGAGTCCTTGATAAGCTTCATTCCTTGCACTACTCTTGTCATTGTTTCATCAACTTCCCGCTTTTATAGTTTTATAATTTCTATCCCGTTTGCATTTCACTTTACTAACTCATTTACTTCCTTTTCCTCCTCCCCTAAGGGGTAGCAATTGTAGTAGACGTTGTTACCACTTTTCAAGAGCCATTAGGAGGAGGTAGCATGACATCAAATATGAGTATTCTCTTGTATTGAATAACTCTAATATTATTATCATTCAAATTAAGCAAAGGGGGATGTCATAAATCAGCGTAGCGTATCGAATATCTAGAGTACTCATATGTTGAATGCTGTGTGCACATTGAGCTTCATATGTATGTGCGCTTTGAGTATCATGAGCACACATACATCAAGTGTTGCAAACATGCGTACATCAAACATCATGTACAAGGAGTATTGTACAAAGTAAACATAATGGGTAGCAATCATCACCGTGCAAGAATAGCCTCTTCATATACCATATCTATTTATAATTTTCCTCCCTTAGTTATTGACATGTGGAGAATGAGTAAGTCAATGAGTCTTGATGCACCTCATTCCCTCATGATACCATCAAGGACCTAGTACTGCATTATAGCACACTAATCTTTGAAGTCATGATATCGCTTAAGGTAAATAAGTCTTGTTTCATGTAATCTTCTTGATCATTAGGTTATAACTCTTATATTTCCTTGTAAGTACGAGTTGCAATTGAATATGTAGAATCAACAACAATGAAGTTCATTGACTGACTTTCATACTTCTTTATCTCTTTGGTGCTTTTGTTAGCTTTTATGAAGGTGCCTTATCGTCATATACTTAGGAGTGATAGCTCTTTACTTAGTAGTAGCGCACTAGACAATAGGGTAATGCGGTAGCTTTGATCTCCTTAATGACTTGCAATGCCTTGACAGATAGTAAGAAAAATATCTTAGAGACTTCATGTGCTAATGAGCAATGGCTCAATTAAGCAACACTATTGTTTAACATAAAGTAGTAAGATTGTCTTATTGTCTCTTCTTCTTCTTTTTTTCTTTTAAAAACGACACCACGTGGTAAGGAGCAAAGGCTTAACCTAGCTCACTAGTGTTGAGCAACTTGAGTTTTAAATTTCTGGATTGACATAATTGCGAGTTTGCTTAAACTCTTTTATCTAAGGAGCCTTTTGTAGAATAGATATAATTATGAGACTACATAGACTCAATGATCTAAATAGGTTTCACATGTTATCTCAAGCATCGAGGCAAGACTTTTGCTTGCTAATGACAATATATAAAGGATCCTTTTTAGGAAGTGTTCAATCGTACATATGTAGCGATAGTGGCATTGATTACCTAAGATCAATAATTTTTTCTCATTAATTAAGGGGTATTTCCCATTACTTAACTGCGTAACGTGGCTTACCAGGATGTTACCTTAGTTTAAATATCAATATATTAAAGTGCTCATTAATGGAATTGTTTCCACTACTTGATGACAAGAAATATAGAAATTAGATAACATGAAAGTATATATGATTATCATAGCATAATGTATGTCTAGGAGCCAGTGCTCCTACCAGTCTGCAACATACGAGTTAAGCTCATCATCGTGTACTTAGGAGGTTAAGCTCTTACTAGCCAGCAATGATGTGTGGTGTATATATTACATTCATTATTACTTTCTTCTGATCGATTGAGGGGTTTAGTTTCCCCCATTCAGACATAAACTGTTAAGTAAAATTAACTTTGCATGCTAAGGAGACTACTCTCTTATTTTGCAGCAATAATAGTAATAAAATGAAGATACCTAAACATTTATTACATTCTCATTAAAAAATATTAGTGATGGGAAAAGGAACATTTATTGACAAAAAGTTGTCATCACTGCTCTTACATATGAAATGAAATGAAAACTGGGATAAAACTAGTGAGAACACATCCTAGCTACCAATAGTTCTAGTACTTGTTAACTTATAGTGTGTCTTCTATCTTCATAATATCAGTGGTTCGCTTTTGTTTCTTCTTACCACCGTGACAACCATGTGTCTTCTTCTTCTTGAATTCTCGAGTATGAGCCTCTTCCCCTATAGTTAGCTGTACCTTAGGGGGTTCCATTAAAGGTATCTCCCCTTTATTCACATGCTCATAAAAAAAAAAAATTATTTCAGTGAAGTAAGACTCATTATGTGTAAATGTGCTCTTTGTTGTAGGAATGAAGATGTCTTGCTCATTCCAATGACCTTTCATGCATTGATGCCATATTGATGGTATCATGTCATAAATCATGTAGCCATGTTTTTCTTATAAGAAGATGGTAAGATACAGGCGCATCGATTACATGGAACCATGTGGAGCCATGGATAGGTTCAATATCAAAGTCTACTTCAATACGCTCTATTGTCTTCATGGTAGACTTGTAAAAGCTATTTAGTGTGATTAGTTGTCTCACTAAATTTCGAATATCTATTTTTGTAGCTTTAAAAGTGGACATTGGCATAACATTAAGTGAAGATCCATTATCAATTAATGTCCTCCTGATAGAATGATCATTGAGTACACTCTTCATGTATAAAGGGCAATTGTGGCTAGGATTCATTATACGAATGTCAACATTAGTAAATGTAATTGCACCCTCATTTACTAAAATGATTTCTTCTGTAGGATGTGCTATAGAATGTTTCTTGTATTGACCTTGCAAGATCCTCATGAGTGCAGTTGCTACCTCGAGTCAAACATCCTTATCAAAGCCAAGTAAATCAAAGAAATTTCTAACATTGACAATCTTCAACAAAGCAAGAACAGCAGTGTCATCTTCGTTTGTCTTGATCTGAAGTCCTTAATGCTTATTTCCATATGCCTCAACTAGCTGCACATCCATACTTTTCGTCTTTACGGGGCTATGAGTGATAACATTTATAACGCTATGATAGTTATTGTGAGCTAGAGGTAGATTATCCTTGACATCATTATCTTTGATGACCAGTTCTTCATTTTGAACTCACTCATTAAATATCTTCTTTAAAGTCCAATAGTCTTTCGTAGGGTGCCCTACACTCTTGTAAAATCAATAATACTTAAGGTCACTCTTCTCTTCATTTGTTGTTAAGTGCTCAACCCTTTGGAGTTTGATGTTCCCATTACGTAGCTATTGGTTGAGGAGTGTGTGCCTTTTCCCATTGAGCATGGGTATGCTAAAGATGGTTTAGTGATCATAGGCTTTTCACTTCTAAATTTCTTTGTTTCTTTTAGATTTTCCTCTTAGGCTAAGTTCAATGACGGTATTGCATACCGTTAATGAACTAGAGCATTGCATTGCATACCATCAATGAACTAGAGCGTTTTTACCTCTTTGCCGTACTACTGAATTGTTGGTCCTTCATGCATTCTAAACCAACACAGCAAGAGAAACCAACTAGAGGTTCTTAAGATGCATTGCATTCTCAGTAAACATCATTTTAATATAAATCTTGACTAACTTTCTTTCATCACAAACGTCTTGTATGTCCAAGGAATGCTTTCTAAAGTGCTCAATGTAAACCATGAAATCTTCCCTAGGCATTTGTCAGACTTTCCCTATATCGGTAAGGGTGACTCTTTCTTTAATAAAGAAGAATTTTTCCAAAAACATCTTACACATTGCACCCTATGAATTGACTAATCTTAGTGGGAGATTAACATATCAAGTATAAGCTTTTTCTATGAGAGATTTTGAGAATTCCTTCAACTTCAAATTATCATCTAAGCCATACACTTTTAGAGTTTCAATGAACTTCAACAAGTGTTCCTTAGCACTCCCTTTCTTCCCATTAAACAAAAGGAATTTCAAACTCATATAATCCTTCGGATAAGGTTTCATAGCGATGCATGAACGGTATAGGAGTTTCAATTCTAATACACTTGATGTAGATTTTGCTTGTATTTCCCTCATATACACATCCAGATCCTCTTTAGTCATAAATGAAGCTCTTTGAGCAAATGTTCCTATCCTTACTAGCATTGCAGGAGTAGTGTTAGTGAAATTCACAAGCATAGAATTCACTGGAATTGGATTCAAAGGGATAGGGTGCACGGATTCAACAATTGTAACACATGGGGTGGTACGTGAAAACAACGAACCTCTTCTCTGAATTCCTTGATTTATCATTTCAAGTGGGATATATTGTGTAGGTATAGGCTCCATTGCAGGAAGTTACTCTTCAACTCTAAGAGCGTCTTGCTCACCAATAATTGAAGGATTAAGTGGTTGAGAAGCTTGTGTAAGGTATTTTTGCATCATATTGGAAGGACCCGCAACAATTGCTTCTTGTTGCGTTGCAGTAAAAGTAGTTAAAACAGGTAAATATTAGGCAAACATTACTCTGAGCTTATTTAGATTTTGATTAGTTTATTGAAGCTCTTATGCTAATTGTGCATTGTCGGGAACACCTTCTTGATTACCATTTCCTTCGTCTGTACTTCCCACTGGAGGTAGATTTTGGTTGTTAGTAACAATAGTACCATCTTGCTCTTGATTAGTTCCATCAGTAGGATCGGGTTGTCTTTGCCTTGGAGCTACTATGATATGAGTATCAAGTCATCCCTTCTTAATAGAGTCGCTAGAAAATATGGGGGTATGGGTACGGATGCAAAGATTACGTACATATTGTGTGAGAAGCCGTGCTATATGTAACTAGGAAAATGACTTGAGTAATTCGCGCGGGATAATCAAGAGAGAAGTATAGGAAGGAGGAGTAGGTAATCTCGATTAAGCTCTAATACATATGGTGATAGGTGGAAGAGCGCAAGGGCGTCAAAATCCAAGATTAATGAAAAATAGGGTAGGGTTCTTAAGGTGCTTAAGTGTTTGATTTTTGAGATAAGGTTTGGTAGAGTAATGGTATTGTCGAGCTTGATTTTTTTATTTTTTTATTTCAAATTAATTTCTCATTTTCCGATTAATACTAAACCTTAATCTATTTAATATTGATCATCAACTAAAGAAATTAAGAAATTCTGGTTTTTTATTGAAAATACTTTTCGAAGTCGCCACCCAACCGAAGTAGAGAAAAAGAAAAGGAACTGTGATCAATTTGGTATATTGATTACGATTTAGCTATCGGTCTTTGATTTCAATTTGAATAAAGAACCAGAGGGTTCCAAGTTTGGAGGCTAACCTATTAAACCCTAACGGGTACCACTATTTATTTACCGAAATTAGGATTATTCTTTTAATTATAATATTTAAAAATAAATAAATAAAAATAAAAAGAAAAAGAACCTAAGTTTCTACATATTTTATCGTTGCCTCGAAAGTACCTACGTACCCGCTAGCCGAGATCAGACGATCGTAGTTTTTTCTGAAAACTTTAATGTGTTGGTCTTTTTTATAAAAAAAAAATGATTGGTTGAATTTGCGTTTTTATTAACCATTTATTTTTATTAAGAAAAATCCCTAGAAGCCTAATTTTTATTCTTAATTATAAAAACCTAAAAACTTAATTTTTGAAAAGTCTCAAATTAAGATTTTTATTTAAAAACAACTAAGTGATAATTTTTTTTATTTTCAAGAAAAACCCTATAGACTTTTTTTTGAAACATGCAATGTTCTACATGATAAATCTTTTATATAGAAAAGATGCTTAAAACATAAAAAATAAAAAAAAAATCCTAATCATAGAAAAGACATCTAAACCATAAAAAAGACATCTAAATCATAGAAAAAATGTTTAAACCATAGAAATTATGAAAAAGATATTTAAACCATAGAAAAAAAAATCTAAATGATAGAAAAGATGTTTGAATAATAAAAAAGAAGCTTAAACAATGGAAAAAATATATAAACTATAGAAAAAAAAGCCTAAATTATGAAAAAGATGTCTAAACTATAGAAAAAAAAATCTAAATTATAGAAAAGATGTTTGAATCATAGAAAAGAAACCTAAACAATGGAAAAGATATATAAATTATAGAAAAAAAGCCTAAATTATGGAAAATATATCTAACCATAGAAAAGATGTTTAAACCATGGAAAATATGTTCAAACCGTAGAAAAGAAACTTAAACTATGGAAAAGATATCTAAATTATGGAAAATAAGCTTAAACTATGGAAAAGATATCTCGTCGTAAAAAAGAAGTCAATTAAAGATTTTTTTTTTATTTTATGAACATCAAAATGATTTTTTTATTTAGAAAACCTTAACATGCCTAATGCAATTTTTTTAAATTAATACAATATGCAAAGAACGGGATTTTGTAAAATATGATATTTTATAAAAATATCATTTTGAAAATATGAAATCTAGAAAAAACGAAAATTTAACTTAACACATGTTCACTAGACACTAATGTTATAACTAATTACTAGCAATTAAAGACATGAAAAAAATTAAAAAAAAAAAGTATAAGTTTTAAAAATAACTGCGCATATACTAAGTGAGATAAAAATAAATAAATAAGACAAGTTATAAATAATAATTAAAAACCACTATTATGTACTTGTAAGACAAAGCACACAAAGTTGATGAAATGGAACATATTGGATCCCTAGTCCTATCGCGTGCATAACTATAGAATTGGTCTAAGGAGTGGGTTCGAGCGTGTTTTTAACAAATGTGTAATTGTTCTTTTTGACTCGTACCATGCAACCCCTGTTTATAAAATTCGAAAACAAATTTTTTGAATCGAATCAAATCAATAAAGATCCAAAATAGATTTGAATTTTACAAATCTTGATTTTATTATATTTAATGTCATTATATCGGATTTTTTTTTACAACTATTTAGTCAAGATTCCATCAAATTAATTTTTTTGAATTTTTTCTTTTTTAGTTTTGTTTTTCTAACTATTTTCTATTTTTTTTTGTCTTTTTATCATTTTTCAATTTTTTTAATTATTTTCTAAATTACTATCCTAAAAACAAAAATTATAACTAATATAGGCAAAAATTGAGTGTCTACAGGTATTAATGGTGGTTTTTCTCTTATTCAAAAGAGGATATGAATAGGGTATCTATAGGAAATTGTAGTTGATTTTATCTGTCAGATTATAATGGTAATCAATGGTTAAAATTGAGTCCTTTTATTAATGGACATCAAGTGAGTTATTTTCATGAGTTTAGACTCAGATAAAGGCTTTATTTATTATTTTAGTGTAAGCCAAACTAAGAAAGATTAAATCAAGAGGAACAATCCAACTGGCTCTACTTTAAGCCTATTATGCCAAAACTCTCCTGATCATCCTGCTAATTTATGGGTTTCACTCCTTAAGCCTTGTCACCTTAGTTCAAGGAGTTAAATCCATTTAATTAATGGGTTTGAAGCTTAATATGAAATTTGGCTCTCTACAACCCTCTACCCTAATAACATGATAAATTTTATAGAGAACGAGTTAAGCTAAAAGATTAAGTTTGTTAGATGTAATGGTTAATAGCTTGAACCAACCAAATGGAAAGTTGTCAAGGCTCTTGTTGGGCACAAATTCATACACCAATAGCTTTTCTTCTCCTTCCAAGCAAACTCCTAGCAGCCATACAAGATTTCTATGCTGAAGTTTTGCAACTGCAACAACCTCATTCTTAAATTCATCAACACGTTGTCCCGAGCGACCAGATAACCTCTTCATAGCTACAATTTGTCCATTAGATTGTGTACCCTACATTTAATTCCCAAGTTGTTACACAAGTCTCTTTTCCTTTAAAATCTATAATTGAATGCTGTGAGACAAAGGGCGTTTGAAATTAAGGACTGGAAGGTGTACTATATTACCTTATAAACTGCACCAAATCCACCTTGACCTAGCTTGTTGTCATGGGCAAAATTGTTTGTGGCAACTTGTATTGCGTTTAAATCAAATCGCAATGACTTGGCATCTCTTATGTCTTCTATAACTATCAAGACAAGAAAAGTAAAACACATTAAGTTTATATAAGTGGCATGAAAACATATTTCTTCAAGGAAGGGCTTCTGAAGATTGTTTGGAGGGCTAATAACAAGAGACATGCTGTTTATCGCTTTCATCTTGTCTAATGGTGGTCCATGCAGTTGCTGCTTTTCTTCGAATTAGGCAACATCCAATCAGAATGATCGCAACACCAGCTGCAGTTGATGCGACAATAGCAATAATAACTGCTGTGGAGATCTTTCTACCTGCACAAGTAATTTGGTTAGCTCGAAATTTAGCCATGTTTTCTACCAAAATGTATTTGAAAGCTGATGCCCTGTAAACCTTTTGCTATGGTCTATCTTATTTCATTATGAGAAATCAGCATTCAATATCCTCTCTTCACGACTTCCTTAACCTATGTCCATCTCAATGCCAGATCAGTTGTCCTAAAGGAAACGTGATGTAGAACAGAATTCTCCAACTTGAAAAGTGTAATTTCCATGTGCTTAGCATGGGCAAACGATGGAAATATAATGGAAACAAATAACGTTAGTTTCATGAATAAGGGTTCTGCCAATCTGAAAAACTCTTGTCAATGTTCATGCAATCAGTTCTACTTCTAGTTTCATAAAAAATATTGATCGAGTAGCAATACAAATGAGTCCTTTCATTTCAATCCTTTCATGAGACGTTATTCAGTGGTGCAGAGCTTGTATTCATCAAGCCAAGAGCTTTAACCATAATCCCAAAACAGAATCAAGCTTTTATAAATTCAAATCCTAAAGTCTAAAATTCCGGGGATTAGAAACCTGCTGAACCAAGTCTTATGCAGAATCGTCTTCTTATATTTTCAACAAGAAGCTCCTTGAACTTGTTAACATGGTATGTAAAGAAATTTCACATTTTCCATTGTATTTGTATGTTGTGATTTATGTAATCATCGTCTTGGAAGCGGTGTTCTTTAACGAGTACTCCGGACATCTCTTAATAACTTATACAGTATAAATCTACATTACCTTTACTTGTTACCGGAATCACCGGAGAAGGAGCCTGAACTGGGGTCGGCCCTGGTGAAGGAGCAGGCACACCAGATTAATTATAAAAGGGGTACAACTCAAACCTGGTGTTGCAGCTAGGAACCAAGACTCTTCCTCCATCCCTATCCAACTGAAATTTTCTACTTATTTGCTTAAGACAGCTTTTACATTCCGATGGTTCTAAGTCAGGCGTGCACTGTGCGAGCGTGTACGGCGTGCAGGAGTTCGTGGAGTTAGCCTTCCCCACCGCAAACTTCTTTCCAGTCTTTCTATTAGCCGCACTTGGAATCACTTCACTCAGTGTTTTCTGAACCAACTGACCAAGCTGATCCGGATCGGTCGCATTGTTTGGGTTCAACATGAAAATACTACCCTCTATTTCAAGAGAATCGAATATATTCGAGTTGGAGTAACGCAACATGCACTCGTCGTACCATATGATGGCAACTCGGGCGCCAGGACATTTTTGGGTTGTCTCCTGGGACGCTTTCTTTACACAGTCTCCGCACACAGTAGGGCTAAGGTCACCCCGGCAAAGATATAGGCCGTAGACCGTGTCCGATGCGGCTTGGCGGACGGTGGCATTATCGAACCCAGTGTCAACGGCGTTGGTGGTGTTGAAGGCAGAAAGGTAAGAAAGGGTTGTGTTTAGGTTTTTCTCGTAAGCGCTGTTGGGAGTGTATGTGCTGTTGTCGTTACATTGTGCTGCTTCCATATCGTAAGTGTTAAGGAAGGCCAGGAGAAGTAATAGAAGGAGGACTACTTCCATCTTGTTAAAGCTACTAAAGATCGACTAGGCGTGTGATCGTGAAAACTTCACTGCTTTTGGGTTTTCTGCCCCAGCGTGATTCATGGTTTATTGGGACAGGAGGGAAATGGAAATGAGAAACCAAAGCAGTTCCAATGGACAGAAGTCGTTTTTCAGACGGTAAGAATGGATCAATTCATGCATAACTAATTGCTGTTCACTTGATGGTGGCAGTAAAGTGACGATAGTGGCAATAATAATAATGACGGTAATAGCAGCGGCGGTATTAGCTACTATTAATATTATCATTGCTATTACTCTATTATCATCATCATTCATCACCTTTGTCATTGCTATCGTCGTCGCCATTGTCGTTGTCGTTGTCGTTGTCGTCGCCATCGCCATCGCTATCGCCATCGTCACCTCTAATCACTACCGCCACCACCACTGCTGTTGTCACCATTGGCGCAACTACTCTCACCCCTCTCTAAGCTACCACTGATACTGTTACAGACACCGCCACCGCCACCGCCACCGCTACCGCCACTACTACTGCTATCTCTATTGACCACTACCATCACCACTACTTATAACTACCGTAAACCATTATTATTGTCTCTGCTATTACAGTCGATTTTCATTACCATTACTTATTATTTAAAGAAAGAAAATGGATCAAGGTAATTTAGTTATTAAAATTATATAACGTGTCTATTATTTAAATTATTTATTAATTCAATTAAATATACATCCCTTAAAAATCTAATTATATTATTCTCTTATTATATTCAGTAAAGTGAACGCGTTGAAAGTGTCTTATCTTTAAAAGGAGATTCCGCCGTTCTCGAAGGTTGCCTCAACATCAACTAGGTGTTCTTTGAATAATGCCGTGGAACGGTCAATTACTTGCCGTATGATATGTGCTGTAATAACTGGTGGATGGCTGATCTCCATTCACTTTTTCTTAGTTTATTTTGGTAATATTTATTATATGTAATCAATAGTTGTGATTAAAAATAATAAAATGATGTTATCTTAATATTATCATATATTTAAAAAATTTAGATAATATCAATTATTGATTAGTAAATTAAGAAAAATTAAAAGATAAAATATTAAGTAAATCCAAACGTTAAACATCATGGGACACATTTGCTAAATTTATTAGAGTAAGTGATTTCACTTGAAAAGATTCGGCAGGATTAATTCATCAATTAATCCAACATCTAAATTGGAGACTTGTTCCTGAGTCATCATTTAATGACTTATCTCAATACAATTCCAACATATTCTTCTTTCAAGTTTCGAAGATATATCGTTACCGTATCGAATAAGATAAAAAATACTTAGGTAATTAAGTCAATAATATTATATTAGAAATAATTTATTAAAGTAATCTAAAAGTCGTGAAATATTCCTAAAAGTACCTTAATATCTCCAAAATTATCCTAGAAATAACATTTCAATTTCTAAGTATTAATACTTAGGAGCCTAAAATATTAACATAAGGTGGGGGAATCAAGTTTAACTTAGTATTTTATTTATATGACCAAACATTTGTTGTATTTTAATAGGATATCCAGGAGATTAGGATACGTTGGAAGGATATAACCAAGAGGGAGCAAATGACCAGGTAAGTAGTTTTATCTAGTAATCTGAAGATAATTAAATATTATGCTTGTATATATGGACGGACCCAAGATGATATAACTAGTGGGGTTAGACTTATTTTAATTAAGTCAATATTAACATCATTAATAGAAAAATATCTGATTATTATTGTAGTTATATTGCATCTTATATATGTTAAAAAAACTTGTTAATAATTTAATTACAATAATTCCTAAGGGTTCATAAGATGGAAAAATTCTTTTTAAAAATGATTAAGATGACTCATACACTTTATAAAAAATTAAAAGAATGAATATTTTACCTTTTTATTATGCATATATACCAAATAAAATTTAACCATTATACTATAAAAAAATACACTAATATATAGAAATTTATATATGTTTTGTTTTAAACAAAAATCAATTATAAAAAATATTTGAGTAGAAAATTACAAAGGCAGATGAATTGACCTAACGATATCCATTTGAGCCTGTAGTAGGCTGAAAAATACTATATTAGTTATTGAGTTAAACTCATTATTTATTTAAGCTTCACTCTTTAGGCTAGGTGATAGGGTTTAAGGAATTCGATTCATATATTGGGATGATTAAAAAAAAATTGGCTTTATGAGCTCAGGATAAGGATTGTTGGACTGCTTGGTTCGCATCTAACCTTTCTTAAGTAGATTTATGCTCTTATAAAGAAGACTACTAGTCTTAAGCTCATTAACTAGTTTATTCTGCATAATTATGAATTGAGCAAGCTTTATTTTATTCGTTGATCACTTAGATAATTGGATGGATGCTACCTTGCCTAAGAGTTTATAAATACCCAACATTTCCCTTTTATTTAAAACTCTTACAAAGAATAAAGAAATAATAGTATTTTGCAAAATCTTTACTCTTTAAGATTAAATAAACAATTTAGGTAAAAATTTGATTTCATTTACTCAAGTTTTAAGGTGAATGTTTAAGGTTCTCTAAAGTTAACTTATCTGTTACTTGTGTATTTGCAATATTGAGATTGCTTGTTTATCATTTCTATCTTTTTCTTACCTAATCATTTATTTAAGTGACAATCTTGTTTTAATTTTTTTAAAATTACATATAGCATATCACTCACATAACACGTACATGATTACTTTAATCGGACCTTTACATCTATAGTCTGTGAAACTAAATCTCTTTTAAGTCATTCAATAAAGGATTAGATTTCTTGTATTCTATCACTTAACTTAAGAAGTCAAGTTAAATTAAAATAATGGATTAATAGTTAGCTTAGTCTAATATAAAATTAATCCTATTCAAAATCATGGAATTGTGTTGAGTTCCTTTTAAGTACGTTAACAATGTACTGGCAATTTTAAATTTTTTAATGTACATAAGGCTAAAAATGAGTGGAAGCAACAGAATATTTAGGCTTCGTTAAATTTTATTTAGGGATGTGTTTGATGTATCCATTTAGTTGAAAGTTAATGCGTGTAGAATCTAATCGTTACTACATTATTTCATTAATTAAGATATAATTTTTTCGGATCTTGTCCAGGCAAACAATTTAGGGGAAATATCTTTCAGCTATGGACTCCGGTAATGAAGGTAGCTGAAGAGTAATATACGGTCGAGGCTGTTTTGTTCAAAAATATATTATTTTCCTATGACTTGTCACACGAACTCCTTTAACGGGTGCTGGACCTATTGACTCAAAGTCAACTTTAGCTTTTTCAGGAAGTAGGGCGGCGGCGGGTGAAGGGGTTGGGCGCGCAAAACCAATATCAATAAAATTATCAAGTTCATAGTAGTAATAAAGCAAAAGAAAAAAAAAATACAACCTTAAAATGTATAAGTGTCACATATTGCAAATTTTATATATATATATATATATCATACATAAATAACTTTAGCTATGGTTTATAATATAGTTTACCATATTGATTAACTTATACAAAATATAATTGATATCTATATAATATTATCTATATGCTAGATTATATTCGATTATACAAACAACAAAATATTTATCATTTATAGAATTTATAAATAATTGGAGTGTAAAAAGTTAAATAAATAAAAGCAAACAACCATGAAAAACTAAGTTAAAAGAAAAATAAGACAACGAAAGGATAAAAAAAAAGAAACAACATAATATAATAATGATTATAAACAAAAATAAGTTATACAATATAAGGAATAGTCGCAAGCGATAAAAGACAATGATTACACACAGTAAAGATTTCTATGTTAGAGAAATGATAGTAAACGATATTGTTTACATGCATGTGATAATAATAGTAAAAGTATATATTCTAATATATAAAAACTTATGATATTTGATTGGATATCTTCCTATTAGAAGATTTTTTTTTTTAAATATGAATTGTAATAATATTCATAACCGATTACTTTTCATTAAAAAAAAAACACATAAAAAGCCAAATCAATAGAAAAAAAAGATTCTTTTGCCAAAAAATTAAATGGAGCTCTAAGTTTATTGTAAGCTTATAACTTAGTGGTATGTATACTGATTTCTTAATAGGAAGATCAAGTTTAACTCATTTCTCTCTTAAAGCTATAATAATGACACAATTGGAAAAAAAAAATTGATAAAGTAAATGATTAATATATCTAAAATAATTTTTTTTTTCCAATGGAAATATTTAAACAAGGTTACGAATATGATAGGTTTTACTTTCGAAATCGGATTTGAATAGATTTGAATACGAAAAGGCCTTTTTTGTATTATTAAACTAAGATTCTTCTTCTATCTTGGAATAAAATTATTTATAACAAGTACTCAAAAATCATTGAAAAATACCATGAATAAGATAATGTATAATTTTTTTAGGGATGAACCAATAATTTGCTTTTTTATCGTTTAAGACCTATATGAAATAAATATTTATAACTACTAATAATATTTAGTAAGAAATTAGGTAGAGTACTTGGTAGAAATTTTTTTTTATTTTTTTTTATTCTCATACTTGGATATCTGTTTTTCTATAGAAATTTTTTTATATCTTTCAAATTAATCCTTCCCTTTTAATGCTATCAAATTTAAAAGATAGTTTCAAGAATAAGTTAGAAGAAATCAATATGAATTCACTCAGCGTCAAATAACTACGATTATCTCGTTCTAGAGAGGAAAGCAGCAAGTAAATAATTGCTAATTCCATAACTTTAAATGAGTATCAATTTTGTCCTTCTTACTGGCTGTAAATCCTCGAAGTTTGTTCGACCGTGGAAACCATCATAAATATTATCGTTGGCGGTGGATATACCAAGGCACAGCAGTCAATAGCACTCAACGGCAATTATTATGTTTTACAAGGAAAGGAATTATTGTCAAATTCTCAATATGTTATAACTTAGGTTTTTTCAAGGACCAAGTCCAGTGACATGCATCGGAAAAGATAAAGAAATTAAAAACCAGATGCCTCGCGAGCCAGAAAAGAAAACGATAGAACAAGCCCAGTACTTTGTTACAGAATTTTTTTTTTTTTTTGGGCTGATGTGTGTGTGTGTGGATCATGGCCCTTTGGGCCCTCATGGGCCTATCTATCTTTTAAAATTAATTATCTAATTAAAATAATTATTTTCAATGAATAAAATATATATTTTTAAATATCTTAAAAGTGTGTGAAATTTTATTTTTTAATTTTAATATTTCAATTACGATTTTCATCATAATTATAAAACAAAAACAGATAAAATATAGATAAGATAATTTTTGAAATACCATATTTAAAACGGATACAGATCAATCACATAATAGATGTAGATAAGAAAAAAAAAAAAATCTAAATAGGCTCATAAAATTTTCTATAGGCGATTTTACTCAATAAAATCCCAATATTCTCTATTTTCATCTTATATATTTGTACCATATCTACAATATACAAATTTCAACTCTTTCAATAAGGTGCAATATGTTGGCACTTCCCTCGCCCTTTGTCTAATTAAGTTATAAGAGATGAGATATTGATAATCATGTAAACCTCAGTCAATTCCAATTTATAACATTAATCTAATCAATACAATCAACTAACAAGGTAGTCATTAGTTGATCTCATAAGCTTCATTTTTTAAGTGCTTTATGACTTATTATTTTGCAAGAAATGGTTAGTTGCTATCTATTGCGGTTCAGTGATTTTCCTAAAGCCATGAATAACTATTTCATTGATTGATTGTGTTGTATTAACTAGATTAATGGTGTAATTTTACTACAATTTTTATTCTATGCTATAAATTTAAAAAAGAGAAAGATATTTTATTTCAAAAAATTTATAGCACAAGGCTAAGTTCAGCAGTATACAAATAAATTATTAGGCGAAATTTAAAAGGGGAAGCTTTTCTCCCCTTTTCTTATTTTAATAGCGTCTACGTGAAAAAATTCCGGTCAACGTTGTTTGTATCAATAACATGTAATTTTCCAACACTTCTCACCATCTAACCGATATTATCCTGACTATAAAATTAAAAGGACAAAGAAAAATGCGAAAGGTGACTGGGACACCCCTTGTTAGCTTGACCTGTCCTACAAAGTATTCTAACGTGCATATAGTATGGACTAATTAATGGGACGCAAGGGCTTACCGATTGAATGTCCTGCCAATTTGCCAACTATGGTCTGTGTTCAAGGAGATTTTTTGTGGCAAATTATGTTGTTCTGCTATTCACACATGACAATACCAGGAAAATCTTATGAATCACAACAAACAAAATTCAGTGATCATTGAGGTTTAATTGGATGTGATCATATCAGTACAAATGCATCATAGTTAAGCATATTTAAATGGATACTAGTATTAAAAGAAAAAAAGGAAAAAAAAAATTCAAAGGTTTGTTTGGTTAAAAAAAAAAGGATAATAGTAATACAAAAAATTAGGATGTCCTTTACTTGTCGATTTAGCTTCCTTAATAAATACATAACAGTACAAATAATATATACACAGATAAAAAAAAATAAAAATAAAAAATTGATGAAACAGAGATGCAAAGTGCAATATACATACCCAATAAAAACGATATTAAAGTAGTAATATAATATGATATTACAAGTTTTTCATATGTATAACTTGTGAAACTTATGGTAAAATTTGTGAATTAAAAAAAATTATAAACTTTATTATTCCAAGTTTATGTGATATTACTAAGAAAGAATAAGAGGAATAAATGAAAAATGAACGGTGAGAAAGGCAATATTAGATTTAGTCATTTAAAGTTATAAACTTTTCGATTGAGGCTCCTTTTTTTTTTTTGTTTTTTCTAAAATATTTATTGGCTTAAAAACATAATATTATCATTTATTATTCTTTTATTAGCATCATTTAGTATTTTTTTTTAGGCTGGACAAATAGTACCCTATAGTCCATACCTTTTATATTTTAAAATACAAGTTTTATGATAAATACATAGTACAAAGACTCCATATCATTGTATTCTCTATAAGAGTATTTTATGAAAAATTTATATAAAAAATTTACTAACGACCTTTAATACTCATCCAAAATCTATTCGATTAAGCGGGATATAAATAGGTACCTTATATAATAAGATTATTTGTTTATTTTAACTTAATATAAAATAAGTATATTCAATAATAAATGATCATTTTATTTCAATTATAAGTCTCTTGCTCTATTAACGTCATATTTAACATATAAGAATGGTTTAAAATAATATAAATCGAAGTTGAATAGAATAGAATTAGGAATGGAATTAGGAAGAGTACAACATATCCTGTTTGTAATGTGTAATCATTTTTCATGTCACAACTAATCAGTTTTGAAAGAAATGCTTTAGCATGCTCAATGGAACTTGAAATCATAGGCGTAGTGCATGATGTTATAAGTCAATTTATGGCCGAACTCGAGGTTCCCATTGCGTTTTCAATGTGGAGCTTTTAATTTGAGCATTAATTGAAAATTTAGAGGACATCGATTTGGAATTGAAAGGCAGCCATGCGATAGTAGTTGCAAAAGCGACTTGTAGGCTCGAATTTAACTTGGGCCTCTTCATATTATGTGGAGGCCATAAAGAGTTGTGTTTAAAAATTTGAGTCTTGTTTGTGTTCGAGTGGCTTTCACTTCAATAAGAGAAACGTGTGAAATTGCATTGGTAGTTGAACAATAAGCTAATCAAATTTGAAATTGTGTAATGAGCTACGCCATGTATCCAGCACCGTAACCGGGTTCGTGAATGTGTAGTCTATAAATAACATGTGTATTTTAATGGGCAAAAAAACAAAAAAAGAAAAGCTTTTAATTTGTAAGCAAACCGTCGAAAAACTCGAGTGAAAATCTTGTCACGGCTAGGAGAAAACATCTTGATGAAGGTCTTTCATTTTTCAACAATTTCGAACAAAAGATGAAAGTAAAAGAAAATTTCATTCTTAATTAAGAGCAAATAAATCTTTGCCAAAAAAAAAAAAAAGAGCAAAAAAATTAAGACCGAGCGTAAGTATAGGAATCTTAAATTGGAAGCATGGGGCAAGAAGAAAAAAAAATTGAGGTCCGAGAATAAAATTTACCATTTACAGATGATAAGAAGGTGATGAAATCATATATATAGAAATGATGTTTGATGATATTAATTTTTTTCTTTTTTCTTTTTTTTTACCAACTACTACATAGTACAGCTGAAGGAGAGAAGATATGTCTCATTGAAAAAACTGTCTTTATACTTCCAAATTACAATAGTGTTTGATGATATTAGTTCAATTCCAGTTTTCTATTGTATATTTCCCTTTGTGTTCAGGTCTAATAATATTCTGCTATTGTTGACATATAAAAAGGAAAAATCCAAGAGTTAATCTATGCATCTTCCTTTTGGCTAAATTCCAACTAACCTACAACCCCGTGAAGCTCATATCCCTTGCGCTAGCAACTTTGTCACGCCTCATCTTAATTTATTACAATCATTCAATTTGCACAAATGGTAAATTTAATAAATCACAACACGAGTAGTAGCATATTAGGAAGGTTTCTGTCTCCATAATAGGAAACTTATCTCTCCATGATTCCACCTTCAAGACATGTTTACTATGTCAGATGTAAGGGCAACATTGAAAGACAATACATGTTTACTTATCTCTATCGTGGGTATAATTCAGTGATGGATACATCATTCACAGATAAAGGTATTGATTTGGAAGTTGATTGATCGGAGCTTGAAGATTTTGAATAGGTCATGTCTATGGCCTCTGTCCTACTGCTAAAGAAAAATGCTGGTTCTCGAGGCACTGCAATGGTAACAGTCTGACTATTAAGCATAAGAACAACTGCACCCATTGTAGGTCTATCAGATGGATTTTCTTGAACGCATAGTAAGCTGATATGAATGCATCTAATGACTTCATTCCTATCAAAGGAATCTCTTAATAGTGGGTCTACTACTTCCAGAGGTGTACCATTCCTCCAATGTTTCCATGCCTAGAAAAAAATTTCAATAAAGTATCATCAATTTCTCAAAACCATCTTGACAATCTTAAAAAGTAGATATGAAAAGATGTGTAATGAACTTTAACTTACTAAGCTTGGAAGAATCTCGGTGCCATTACATTGGTTTAAGAAGTTGCTCCTCTTACCACTAATTATCTCCAAGAGCAAGATACCAAAGCTATAGATATCCGTCTTCACAGAAAATTGACCTTGCATTGCATATTCTGGAGCCATATAACCACTACAAATGACAATTGTAACAAATTACATACAAGATAATCTGCTCATTTTTAGAAATCAAACGGTAGAAAAATCATAATGAAACTCCAATAATTTCAAATTGGCATAGCAAATGGTAAAATATTGGATTCGAACTTACTATGTGCCTACAACTTTGTTTGTGTTTCCTTGTGTTTGATCCACTCTAAAAATCTTCGCCATGCCAAAATCAGAAACCTTAGGATTCATCTCACTATCCAATAAGACATTGCTAGCTTTGAGATCACGATGTATGATGCGAAGCCGAGAATCTTCATGAAGGTAAAGTATTCCTTTTGCAATGCCTATCAAAATTTTATACCGCAGGCTCCAATCCAATAATATTTGCTTTTGTGGATCTAAAAATTTACAAAGCAAAAATTATCAAGAGAATTCATATAACCAGTCGAAAGGGAGACTTGCATTTTCAATAGCATGATAGTATCTTAAAGATGAAGTGAATATCATCTAAATGAAGTTTTTAATGAGTGGAAACTGAATCTGTTCTTTATATGTTAAAGATGCATTGCCTTCTACACATGATGATAAATTTAGGAGCTTGATTTGTTTCATTTAGTATAATTTTATATTTATTGGTATTGAATCTAGGTGAAATGGGTGTTCAAGTATTTGAACTCAACCTCCTACTCAAATAACATGGTAAATTTTAGATAAACAACAAAGTTTGTGAGATGAAATGGTCAACAATTGGAACCAACCAAATAGAAAGTAGTCAAGACTCTTGTTGGGCACAAATTCATATACCAATAGCTTTTCTTCTCCTTCTAAGCAAAATCCAAGCAACCGCACAAGATTCCTATGCTGAAGTTTTGCAACCACTGCAACTTCATTCTTAAACTCATCAGCACCTTGTCCTGAGCTATGAGATAACCTCTTCACAGCTATATTTTGTCCATTAGACAATATACCCTGCATTTAATTCCCAAGTCGTTATGCAAGTCTCTTGTCCTTTAAGATCTATAATTGAATACTGCGAAACAAAGAGCGTCAGAAAGAAACGATTGATAGGTGTAGTTTATACCTTATAAACCGCACCAAAGCCACCTTCACCTAACTTGTTGTCACGGGCAAAATTGTTTGTCGCATGTTGTATCGTGCTTAAATCAAATTGCAATGAATCGGCATAGCTTATGTCTTCTATAACTATAAAGACAAAAAAGTAAAACACATTGAGTTGTAGAAGTGGCATGAAAACATATTTCTCCAAGGAGGATTTCGGGGGGTTGTTTAAGGAGCTCAAAACATGAGACATGCTGTTTACCGCTTTCATCTTGTCTTATGGGGGTCTGTTCAGTTGCTGATTTTCTTCGAATGAGGCAACATCCAATCAGAATGATCACAACAGCTGCAGCTGATGCGACAATGGCAACAATAACGGATGTGGAGATCTTTCTCCCTGCACAAGTAATTTGGTTAAAGCAGAGGAGCAGGCATAAAATAGCACATGAATTGAAACGAAGTTCATGTCATATGTATAACCTATAGTATAAATCTATCATTACCTTCACTTGTCAGCAGAATCAATGGAGGAGGAGCGCGAGAAGGAGGAGGCTGAACCGGGGTCGGTGCTGGTGGAGGAGCAGGGACAGCAGATTCATTATAAAAGGGGTATATCTCAAACCTGACGTTGCAGCTAGGAGCCAGGCGTCTAGCTCCTTGCCTATCTAACGGAAGTTGTCCACTTATTTGCTCAAGACAACTATTACAATCCGATTCTACCAAGTCTGGCGTGCACTGCACGAGCGTGTACAGCTTGCGGAAGCTCGATAAGCTAGCCGTTCCCACCGCAAACTTCTTTCCGGTCCCACTATCTACCGCACTCGGAATCACTTCACTCAGTGTTCTCTGAACCAACGGACCAAACTGATCCGGATCGGTCACGTTCATTATGTTGTACAAGGTGATGGCACCTCTCTCTGCTTCAACAGAACCGAATATATTCGAGTTGGAGTAACGCAACATGCACTCGTCGTAGTATATGAAAGAAATTCGCCCACTGGGACATCTTTGGATTATTTCCTGGGCTGCTGTCTTTACACAGTCCTCACACACGGCGTGGCTAACGTCACCCCGGCAAAGATATAGACCGTAGACCGTGTCCCGTGTGGCTTGGCCTGCAGTGGCGTTTGAGAACCCTGCGGCGATGGCGTTGGAGGTGTTGGTGGCTGACTGCAGGGAAGAAAGGGTTGCTTTGAGGTTCTCCTCATACGTGCTGTTGGAAGTGTATGTGGTGCTGTTGTCACATATGTGATATCGGTAAAATGGGGCAGCTTCAATATTGAAAGTGTTGAGGAAGACCAGGAGTAGTAAGGTAAGAAGGAATTCTTCCATCTTGTTGAGGCCACTAGAAATCATCATACTGGGCGTGGTATCATCAAGATTGAATTGCCGTTGGATTTTCTGTTCCAACGAGATTCATGGCTTTTGGGGACTAGAGGGAGATGGAAATGAGAAACCAAAAAACACTTCCAATGGAGAAATGACTTTTCAAAACCGTAAGAAGAATGGGTCAATCCATGCATCACATGCTGAATCACCAAATGTCTTATCTTTAAGAGGAGATATAGGAGATTTCGCAATTCTCAAGGTTGCCTTATTGACTTGGTGACTTGGTGTTCTTTGAATTCTGTGCAACTGTCAAATTACCTGCCCTGCCGCGTTATATATGATGGAACGATAGGTTCAAGGATAAATGTTAAACATCATCATGGACTTCGAGAAATTATTGAATTAAGTCTCTTAAAATGAAAAGATTTGACTGTGAAAATTTTAATAAAAAAGAATTGAGGGCTTTTAAGTTACCCTTTAGTGATTTATCTCAATACAATCTTAAGATATTCTTCTTTTAAGTTTTAGAATTATGAGATTACCTTCATGAATAAATTGAATAGGAACATTTGAGTCAAAAATTATATTAAAAATAATTCATTAGAATAACTTGAACTTATGAAATATTCTAGAAGCATATCAAAATATCTAAAATTATCCTAAACAATATTATTTCAATTCTTTTGATATTAATACTTAAAAGATTGATAAAGATTCGAAGAATATCATAAAAAATAAGCAGATGATAAGGTAATTAATAATTATATTTATCTAGTAGCCTAAAGATGATGAATTATTATGCTTGCATGTAATTTTAAGTAAACTACTACCTAAACATACGATGATGTGCTTGGCAACGATTTTTGGTAAGTACTGACGGATTATTGGCTGGCATACTATCGTCTGTTTTTGGTACTATACCGTCATCAATAATTGGATGTAATCTAGGCAGACATGAATACTATATTATATGACACATCCATTACTTCCTAAATACATTAGAAAATCCTCTGTGTTGAGGAATATAATGAGTTACTTATTTGAAATACATTTTATATGTAGAATTTCGAAAGAATTTTAGACTTTTATTTAGTGATGCATTTGAGTTAGCCATTCGATCGAATGTTTTTATATACAGTTCTTATTCTATACTGCGGAAAATCTCTCTCTCTCTCTGTGCAAAAACATGTATAAATTTGAGGGTTTTGTCTGGACAAACAATATGCAGGAAAAATCCTGTTCTGTGGTAAGTGAAGTTTTATACCGTTGGCGAAAGAAATCGAGGAAACTGAGATGTAATATAACCCGGTCAGTGCTGTCATTGTCAATACTTACGGTTTTCCAACACCTTTTCCACACTATAACAAACATTGACTTGACTATGACTATAAAATATAAAGAAAGAGACTAAGAAGCAGAGATCTGAGATTTTCTTTGACTTGCTTCACCAAGTCTTCTCACGTGTACGGGCCTTAGGTCATTAAGGAACTCTTTTCGATTCCTCAAATATCGTAATATTTTAAGAATCTCCCTTTTTATAAGGGATTTTTAACTTTATTTTTAAGTTCCTTAAATAAAATTTCTTAACAGTATTCTAAGTTTTTAGAGTCCTAATAACAACTATTTTAATAAGCCAGAAATTAAACATATAAAATAACACTTGCCTTTTTGTATTGCTTGTCAGAGCAACTTACTGTTGTTAAGAAACCAACCACAATGCAAAGAAACCTAAAAAGTGGGTTGCTTACCGTTAGAACATGTGTCCAGGAACCGCCAATGTACATCCTTCTATTTGTGGTTCTCAGACCTAGAGGCAACTGATGTTGTTCAGTATATCTACCAATAACCCAACTGTACATTAATAAAACCGTCTTCATTGTTGAAATCCTCACTTCATGAACTTCTATAACATCATCAAAGAATCCCACTTCATATTCGAGAAGTGCAAAACACTTTCATAAGGGACAACAAAAAATAAATAAGCAATCTAACCAATCATCATATGTAATAGCAAACTTAGATCCAATGGTAAATTTATTACAGTCATTGAGTTGCACAAATGGTAAATTTAATAAATATTAGTAGCTACAGTATAAGTAGCAGTACATAGGGAAGTTTTCTGTCTCCATAGATAGAAATTTGTTTCTTCATAATTCCACCTTCAAGAATTGGTTTGGAAAGCGCCTAACAATCCACATATCTTCTATGTCAAAATCATGGGCACCATTAAGACATAAGACTAGTTTATTTATTTCTATCGTGGGTATAATTCAGTGATGGATACGTCGTTTACAGATAAGGGTGCTACTTTGGAAGTTGATTGATCAGAGCTCGAAGATTTTGAATAGAACATGTCCATGGCCTCTGTCCTACTGTTAAAGAAAAAGGCTGGCTCTTGAGGCACTACCATGGATACAGTTTGACTATTAAGCATAAGAACAACAGCAGCCATTGTAGGTCTATCAGCTGGATCCTCTTGAACACACAGTAAGCCGATATGAATGCATCTAATAACTTCATTCCTGTCAAAGGAATCTCCTAATAGTGGGTCAACTACTTTCAAAGGCATATTGTTCCTCCAATGTTTCCATGCCTAAGAAGAAATTTCAATGAAGTATCATTAACTTCTCAAACCTGTCTTGACAATCTAAAAATTAGATACGAAAGGAAAAGTAGTGAACTTCAACTTACAAAGCTTGGAAGAATCTCAGGGTGATCAGATTGGTATGAGGAGTTGCTCCTCTTACCACTGATTATCTCCAAAATCAGTACACCAAAGCTATAGACATCTGTTTTTATAGAAAACTGACCTTGCATTGCATACTCCGGAGGCATATAACCACTACAAATGACAATCATTACTAATCATATATAAGAGAATATACTCATTTTAGAAATCAAATAATAGAAAATCATACGTGGTGAAATGAAATGAAATGCAAACGATTTTAAACTAGCATGGCAAATGGCTAAAATATTGGAATTGAACTCACTATGTACCCACAACTCTGTTTGTGTTTCCTTGCGTTTGATCCACACCAAAAATCTTTGCCATGCCAAAATCAGAAACCTTAGGATTCATTTCACTATCCAATAAAACATTGCTAGCTTTAAGATCACGATGTATAATACGAAGCCGAGAATCTTCATGAAGGTAAAGTATTGCTTTTGCAATGCCTATAAGAATTTTATATCGTCGACTCCAATCCAGTAGTATTCGCTTTTGCGGATCTACAAAATTACATGATGGTGCTTAGAAATGGACTAAAAACTTTTAAAGCAAAAATTATCAAGAGAAGTCATATAACCAATTTAAAGGGAAACTTGCATTTTCAGAGGATTATAGGATCTTAAACATAAAAGTGAATATCATCTAAATTGAATTTTTAATGTGTGGAAGCTGAATCCTTTCTTTCATATGATAAACATATATTTCCTTCTACACATGTTGGTGGATTTACAAGCTTGATTTTGTTAGATTTAGTGTAATTTTATATCTATTGGTATTAAACCATGGTGAAATGAATGTTCAAAGATTTGAACTCATGATCTCCTACTTTAATACCATGATAAATTATAAATAAACAATAAGTTAATGCAAAAGTTTAAGTTTGTTAGATGTAATGGTTAACGGTCGAAACCAACCAAATAGAAAGTAGTCAAGGCTCTTGTTCGGCACAAATTCATACACCAATAGCTTTTCTTCCCTTTCCAAGCAAAACCCAAGCAACCGTACGAGATTCCTATGCTGAAGTTTTGCAACCACTGCAACTTCATTCTTAAATTCATCAACACCTTGTCCTGAGCTAGAGCTATGAGATAACCTCTTCACAGCTATAATTTTTCCGTTAGATAGTGTACCCTGCATTTATTTCCCAAGTTGTTAAGCAAGTCTCTTTTCCTTTAGTATCTGTAATTGAACGTTGTGAAATAAGGGGTGTTTTGAAATTGAGGACTGGAAGGTGTACTATATACCTTATAAACTTCACCAAATCCACCTTCACCTAGCTTGTTGTCACGAGCGAAATTGTTTGTGGCAACTTGTATCGTGTTTAAATCAAATTGCAATGACTCGGCATCGCTTATGTCTTCTATAACTATCAAGACAGAAAAAGTAAAACACATTTAAGTTATATAAGTTTGAAGAGCTAATAACATGAGACATGCTGTTTACCGCTTTCATCTTGTCTAATGGTGGTCCATGCAGTTGCTGCTTTTCTTCGAATTAGGCAACATCCAATCAGAATGATCACAAAACCAGCTGCAGTTGATGCGACAATAGCAATAATAACTGCTGTGGAGATCTTTCTACCTGCACAAGTAATTTGGTTAGCTCGAAATTTAGCCATGTTTTCTACCAAAATGTATTTGAAAGCTGATGCCCTGTAAACCTTTTGCTATGGTCTATCTTATTTCATTATGAGAAATCAGCATTCAATATCCTCTCTTCACGACTTCCTTAACCTATGTCCATCTCAATGCCAGATCAGTTGTCCTAAAGGAAACGTGATGTAGAACAGAATTCTCTAACTTGAAAAGTGTAATTTCCATGTGCTTAGCATGGGCAAACGATGGAAATATAATGGAAACAAATAACGGTAGTTTCATGAATAAGGGTTCTGCCAATCTGAAAAACTCTTGTCAATGTTCATGCAATCAGTTCTACTTCTAGTTTCATAAAAAATATTGATCGAGTAGCAATACAAATGAGTCCTTTCATTTCAATCCTTTCATGAGACGTTATTCAGTGGTGCAGAGCTTGAATTCATCAAGCCAAAAGCTTTAACCATAATCCCAAAACAGAATCAAGCTTTTATAAATTCAAATCCTAAAGTCTAAAATTCCGGGGATTAAAAACCTGCTGAACCAAGTCTTATGCAGGATCGTCTTCTTATATTTTCAACAAGAAGCTCCTTGAACTTGTTAACATGGTATGTAAAGAAATTTCATATTTTCCATTGTATTTGTATGTTGTGATTTACGTAATCATCGTCGTTCTTTAATGAGTACCTGTTAATAACTTATAGTATAAATCTACATTACCTTTACTTGTTACCGGAATCACTGGAGGAGGAGGCTGAACTGGGGTCGGTGCTGGTGGAGGAGCAGGCACACCAGATTCATTATAAAAGAGGTACAACTCAAACCTGATGTTGCAGCTAGGAACCAAGAATCTTCCTCCTTCCTTATCCAACAGAAGTCGTCCTCTTATTTGCTCAAGACAGCTTTTACATTCCGATGGCTCTAAGTCCGGCGTGCACTGTGTGAACGTGTACAGCGTGCGGGAGCTCGTGGTGTCAGCATTCCCCACCGCAAACTTCTTTCCAGTCTTACTATTGGCCGCACTTGGAATCACTTCACTCAGTGTTTTCTGAACCAACTGACCAAATTGATCCGGATCGGTCGCGTTCGTTGGGTTCCACATGACAATACCACCATCTGTTTCAAGAGAACCGAATATATTCGAGTTGGAGTAACGCAACATGCACTCGTCGTACCATATGATGGCAACTCGGTTACCAAAACATATTTGTATTATTTCCTGGGCAGCTGTCTTTACACAATTTTCACACGCAGCCGGACTAAGGTCACCCCTGCAAAGATATATGCCGTAGACCCTGTCTGATGCGGCTTGGCCTGCGGTGGCATTATCGAACCCATTATTAATGGCGTTGGTGGTGTTGAAGGCGGAGAGGTAAGAAAGGGTTTTGTTTAGGTTTTTCTCGTAGTTGCTGTGGGAAGCGTATGTGCTACTGTTATTACAATCTTGAGCTACGAGAGTAGGTGGAGCTTCAGTATTGTAAGTGTTAAGGAATGCCAGGAGCAGTAATAGAAGAAGGACTACTTCCATCTTGTTAAAGCTACTAGAAATCGACATATTGGGCGTGTGATCATCAAAACTGCACTGCTTTTGGGTTTTCTGCTCCAGCGTGATTCATGATTTATAGGGACTAGAGGGAAATGGAAATGAGAAACCAAAGCACTTCCAATGGAGAGAAGTCGTTTTTCAGACAGTAAGAATGGGTCAATCCATGCATAACCAAGTGTCTTATCTTTGAAAGGAGACTTAGGAGATTTCGCCGTTCTCAAAGGTTGCCTTAACATCAACTAGGTGTTCTTTGAATAATGCTGTGGAACTGTCAATTACTTGCCGTGTGATATATGATGTAATGACAGGTTCAAGGGTGAATGTTAAACATCATGGGACACATTCACTGAATTTATTAGAATAAGTGATTTTATTTGAAAAGATTTGGTAGTGGAGATCTATCGGCAGGATTAATTCATCGATTAATCCAACATCTAAATTGGAGACTTATTCTTAAGCCACCGTTTAATGACTTATTTGAATACGATTCCAACATATTTTTCTTTTAAGTTTAGGAAATATACCATTTCTTTATTGAATAAGATAAAAATTATATATATAATTAAATCAATAATATTATATTAGAAATAATTTATTAAAGTAATTTCAAACTCGTGAAATATTCCTAAAGATCTCCAAAATTATCCTAGAAATAATATTTCAATTTCTAAGTATTAATACTTAGGAGCCCTAAAATCTTAACATAAGGGAGGGAAATCGGGTTTAACTTAGTATTTTATTTATTCGACCAACCATTTGTTGTATTTTAATAGGATATCTAGAAGATTGGGATACGTTAGAGTGAGCAAATGACCATGTAAGTAGGTCTATCTAGTATTCTGGGGATGATCAAGTATTATGCTTGCGTGTAATTGTCAATAGATTGCAACGTACATTTAGGATAATGAGTTGGCAATGATTGTTGGTTGAGTACCGACGGTATATTGGCTGGTTTATTATTGCCTTCTACGGTACTAAACCATCATCAATAAGTGGATTTAATCGAAGTCAAACTTAAATCTCAAACGAGATACCCATTGCAATTTGCATCCTAAATACATTACTAAAATCCTTTGTATTGAGGAATATGATAAGCGACTCATTTCAAATACATTTTGTAAGTAAAATACAAAAAGATTTTTAGACTTTTATTTAGTGACGTAATTGTGTTATCATTTCAATCAACTGTTTTAATACACGGTTTTATATTCTATATTGTGGAAAATTTATTTTCTCTCCCTTTTTTTTAACCATGTATAAAATTTGCTAGTTTTGACTGGACAAACAATCTAGCGGAAAATCTTTTTTTTATGATAACTGAAGTTTTCGAGAAAGAAATCAAATCTAAGAGTATTATCACTTGGTCAGTGCTGTCATTGTCAGTAATTCTGATTTTTGAATACCTTTCCACAATATGGCAAGCATTGACTTGACTATAAAGTTATAAAAAAAGAAAAGAAAAACCAAAATAAGAAAAAGAAAATTGAGATTTCCTTTGCCTTGTTCCGCAAAGTCTTCTTATGCTCATGGTCCTTATTCGCGGTTCATGTGAAAAGACGCTTAATGGCAAATAACTTTGTTCTTTATATCCGGGGTTATTTTACTGTGCATTATTAATAGATCCATCATCTAAGTGTTTTGTATAAATTTTTATATCGTCGTCAGCAAAGGCCCACTTCAATAGCGGAAATGCTGAACAATTTTACGAGGGAAACAAGAAATTAACAAAGCATAATATCAAATTTGTCTATCTAACTAATCATCATATATAAAGTAGCAGTAGATCTAGATCCAATACTGGCATATCCTCAAACACGTGAATGAAACCTGCAGAGAAGACATGAAAAAAAAAAAAAAAGTTAGGAAAAGAAACAAGAAATCTTAGTAGCTTATATAATTGGTAAGGGAGCCATTAAGCATTCACCTAACTATTTTTTAATGAGTTTGACTTATCTTCATTTGAGCACTACTTCTCTTTTTGAGAGTAAAGACTTCACAAGTTCTCAATATTTCTCTAATATGTAAAACTTCTAAAAGGTTCAAAATCAAGGAGGTATGATTAAGTATATATAGACTCTTGAGCTTGATGACTTTAGTTAGATTAGTTAATAATCAATAGATAAGATTAAGCTTATTTATCTTAATGTTATCCTCATGAGATTGTTATGAGTTCAAAGTCAATAGCATGACTTATTGAGTAAATGAGCCTACATGAGAAAAATTAAGGACATATGAAGTGATCCAACAATCCTTGTCTCAAGATTTGGCTCTTAGGCTTATCAAGCCAAATCTTATTAAGTTATCCTAAGATCGAATTTTCTTGAGCCCTATCACTTGGCTTAAGAAGTAAAGCCTAACCAAAATAATGGATTAATAATGAAGTAATAGTGAGCTTAACCCAATATAAAATTAACCATCTTCAAATTCAAACAATTATGGTTGAATTATATATAGTGGGGTTGCTATAGCTAGTCATTTACATACAACAAGCATATTGGTCAATCTAGGAGACATCTTGAGTTGATGACACATGAGGGGATCTCATTAAGAAGAGACGTAAAAGTTATAACAGACAAACTCAGTATCTTAAATGCGTGTGTGTGATAATGAATCGACCTCAATGTTCTTGATCACTCTTGAATTGTTCTTGATGAATTGTTTGTTTGATCTTCTCTAAAGTGATATTTACAGAACTTTGGCATCTCAAGTTTTTCGATATTTAGAATGAATCAAATGAAAAGAAGAGTCTCCTATTTATAGAATTTGGGGATCAATTTTATCCATTAAATTACTTTAAGATGAATAGTTGAGATTGAGGCTTGTTATTAAAACTTATCCTCTCTTTTAGTTATCATGAGCTTGGATGTAGGCTTAAGTATACTTAAGGCTTTTCTTAGCTAAAGAAAGCTCATTATTAGTATTATTATTATTATTAAGCTTAAAGATCAATCGATCTTCCTTATGGTCCAATAAGACTAAATGAAACCTAAATAAAGCTTAAATAGGTCCAAAAAAACCGATTTTGAGTCTACTTTTCATGTGCAAAATAATTGAGTAAGGTCGAGAGTAGAATATCTAGTTTGGCGATCCATATTCTAAGCCTACTTAGCTAAATTTTCCTAAAATACCCCTAAATAGGTCAATTTCCCAAACTCTATCATTAGGTCAAAATATTGGTTTATGACGTTAAATTGAGTTAAATGTTCGATTACTGAGATAACCCTCTATAAATTCCTACAAATATATTAACAAGGACACACATAGTTTTAAATTTTTTAATGCAAATAAAGCTAAATATGAGTGGAAGTAAGAGAATATTTAAGGTTTTTCTTTTAAAAAAAAATTATATATATATATTTAATGACGCATTTGATTTATCCATTTACTCAAAATTTATTAAATATACGATCTAATCATTACTACATAAATCAATATGTTTCATTAACCAAGATATAAATTTTTCGGATTTTGTCTAGACAAACAATTTGGAGGAAATATCTTTGTGCTATGGACACTGGTGAATGAATAGTATCCTTTTTAAAATTGTTTGTCTAGACAAACATCGCCCAGTCGAGGCTATTCTTGTCAATAAATTATTATTTTCTTTTGACTTGTCACGCGAAGTCCCTTTACGCGTATGGTATGGGACATATTGACTGAAAGTCAACTTTAGCTTTTAGGTACTAGGTAGGAGCTTGGATTAATTGTAATGTCCAGTTACAATACGGAACTAGATATCCTTAAAGAAAAAATTAAATAAATAAAAAATAATTATGAGGTGAAATGAAGTCACACTTCAATGTAATATAAATATATAAATGTTGGGATGTGACTTTATATGAAGTTTTCACTTATACAATTTTACTCATTAAGATCTAAATATTCCCAATTTTTATGTTCATATTTTTCAGCAATTTTCAGCTCACTTGTTGAAATTATCTAATTTTTTAAATTATCTGGTAACATCATCTTTATTTCGTAATCTTAGTAAGTAATTATATATCATAGTATTTAAGAAAAAATAAATAATGAAAATTCGGAGAAGATGGAAACCTACTATCTAGTATTTGTGGATCTTCCTGTGGAAAGGGACTCTGTTTTATCTCAATACTTCCTTGTCTTTATTTTCACATTAGAGAGATTTATTAGGTATTAAACACTATATATTATATATATTTGGTATAAAAATATTAATATGAATATTAATAAGAATAGTTTTTAAATCTATTATCATACATGATTTATACATTGTATATATATCAATATTTTATTAATATTTATATACTATATATACATAACATATAACATATATTATCTACTGAATTGTTTCTCAATAACCTTATAAAGGATCGTAACAAAAGAAAAATTGTCATTATTTTATTATTTATTCATTTGTATATTTAGTTTGCCAAAAGATCAGTCATTATTCAATTAGCGTCAATGCACTTTAGTGACTTAAGGGGAAAAAAAAAAAAGCCTAAAATAGTTTAAAAAGTGAATAACTAAAGAAGCACACTAGTCAATTAGCAAAATGGAATAATAATTGAGAAAAAGAAAAGAAAAAAAGAATCTAGATATCAGATGTGCTACAAATGACCTCAGTTTTTGCCAACAAATGGCATAAGTTAGACTGTGCACTTAGTGATCATTTTTAGGAGCAAATAGAGATGTAATATGATATTGGTACATATAATAAATAGTATCCTTTTTTTTTTAAAAAAAAAAAAAAGTGTTGACTTGTTGTCTGTTCGCCGATTGCTTTTTAGGGGTCAACCATAATCCTATCGAGATTGTACTTTTCCTATCTTGTATGGCCGGTAGGTTTTTTGTGGATATTAAACATCATCGGCAGATTTTTGTTTTATTTTTCAAAAATCTTCTCTTATAAGATAGGCATAGGATAGAATGTTTCTATATTCTATACTTATCATTAAAATCGTATAGGGCTTCTGTGCTGCCTCTTTTCTTTTTTTTCTTTCTTTATCTTCTTAACTTTAAGCAAAGTTACTCATTTTCTTCCAATATATTTTCATTATTAGTTAGGGTCCATCTTTTCTTTTCTACACTTTCAATTATCCATCATTCATCCATTATTAAATCAAATTATCTTAAAATTTAATAAATTCATACACAACTTTTCTTTTTGTGGCCTTACGGCTTGATGAAAATACTAGTAACAAACATGGAAAATTTGATAAATGGTTGTGTTAATTCAAAAATTGTAACGTCTTATAGGTAATGAGTATCCTATAGGTTCTACTTGATATAGTTTGTTGGGTTGTTCTTATATGTTATATGTTATAGGATATGTTTGGCCGTTTTGGTTTCAAAATAGGAACAAATAGTTATAAATTAGGGTATAGAAAAATTTTATACTTTACTCATCTTGTATTAACTTACCCTTATTGTTTTCACAAAATATATGGAAAAAGTTAAAGAGAGTTATGCCTTCTAGGGTATGGAAAATCACAACTTATCCACCTTATGTTAGAAAGAAAGAGAGAAGAGAGTATAGAAATAGAAGATAAGGAATTAAGCTGCATATATATATTTATTTATTTTTTCCTTTCTACTTTTTACTTGTCATATTGAGGCTAACGTGGGACAAACAAATGGACAACAAGTTGTCTTACTTTAACTCACAGATTAAATGGGTTAAGTTGAAAAAACCTACATTTAAGCGGATTAATATTTTTATGCCTAACTCATTATTTTTTAGGGTTAATTAGGTTAGCTTGTTTAACTTGTCCTACTTGCATAACTTTATTTACTAAGAGATGTGACCAAGTCTAGTTATCAACTATTATAAATAAATTAAAAGAAAAATCTAACCAAAAGGTGTCAAGGAGTTAAATTAAGTGTCTTCCTATTGTCTAAACTCCAACTCCCTGCAATTGAAATTTTATAACTCAAATCCCTTGAGCTACCAACATTGTCATGCACCATCTTAATTTATTACAATGATTTGCAAAAATGGTAAATTTAATAAATACTGACAACTGCATTACAAGTAGTTACACATTAGGATGGTTTTTGTCTCCATAGTTGAAAACTTAATCGTTTCTTCTTATTCTACCTTCAAGACATGTTTATTATGTCAAGTACAAGGGCACCATTGAGAGATAAGACATGATTACTTATTCCTAACGTGGATATAATTCGGTGATAGAGACATCGTTTACAGAAAATGGTGTTGATCTGCAAGTTGATTGATTAGAGCTTGAAGATTTTGAATAGGTCATGTCTGTCTCGCTGTTAAAGAAAAATGCTGGTTGTCGAGGCACGGCCATGGAAACAGTTTGACTTTTAAGCATAAGAACAACTGCAGCCATTGTAGGTCTATCAATTGGATTCTCTTGAACGCATAGTAAGCCGATGTGAATGCATCTAATGACTTCATTCCTGTCAAAGTAATCTCCCAATAGTGGGTCTACTACTTCCAAAGGCATATTGTTCCTCCAATGTTTCCATGCCTAGGAAGAAATTTCAATAAAGCATTATGAATTTGTTAAAATCATCTTGACAATCTAAAAATTAGATGTGAAAATACAAGTAGTGAACTTCAACTTACAAATCTCGAAAGATTCTCGACGTCATTAGATTGGTCTAAGAAGTTGCTCCTCTTGCCGCTAATTATCTCCAAAAGCAATACACCAAAGCTATAGACATCTGTTTTCATAGAAAATTGACCTTGCATTGCATATTCTGGAGCCATATAACCACTACAAATGATAGTTGTAACTGATTACATACAAGATAACGTACTCATTTTCAAAAATCAAACAGTAGAAAAACATATGCAATGAAATGAAACTCCAACAATTTTAAATCTGCATAGCAAATGGTAAAATATTGTAATTTAACTCACTATGTGCCCACAACTTTGTTTGTGTTTCCTCTTGTTTGATCCACTCCAAAAATCTTTGCCATGCCAAAATCAGAAACCTTAGGATTCATCTCACCATCCAATAAAACATTGCTAGCTTTGAGATCACGATGTATGATACGAAGCCGAGAATCTTCATGAAGGTAAAGTATTGCTTTTGCAATGCCCATCAAAATATTATATCGCTGGCTCCAATCCAATAATACTTGTTTTTGTGGATCTACAAAATTATATGATTAGCACTAATAAGTAGACCATAAAATATTGAAGCAAAAATTATCAAGAGAAGTCATATAACCAGCCCAAAAAGAAACTTGCATTTTCAATAGGATGATAGTATCTTAAAAAATGAAGTGAATATCATCTAAATGAAGATTTTAATGATTAGAAACTGAATATGTTCTTTCATATGTTAAATGTGCATTGCCTTCTATACGTGCTAATGGATTTAAGTTCTTAATTATGTTTGATTTATTGCAGTTTTATATTTGTTGGTATTAAACCAAAGTGTGATGAGTGTTCAAAGATTTGAACTCACAACCTCTTATTTTGATAACATGATAAATTTTTTTATAAAGAAGGAGTTAAGCTAAAGTAATAAGTTTGTTAGATGTAATGGTTAACAGTTGGAACCAACCAAATAGAAAGTTGTCAAGGCTCTTGTTGGGCACAAATTCATACACCAATAGCTTTTCTTCTCCTTCCAAGCAAAATCCCAACAGCCGTACAAGATTTCTATGCTGAAGTTTTGCAACCACAACAATCTCATTCTTAAATTCATCAGCACCTTGTCCCGAGCTACCAGATAACCTCTTCACAGCTACAATTTGTCCATTAGACAGTGTACCCTACATTTAATTCCCAAGTTGTTACACAAGTCTCTTTTCCTTTAAAATCTATAATTGAATGCTGTGAGACAAAGGGTGTCTGAAATTAAGGAATGGAAGGTATACTGTATACCTTATAAACTGCACCAAATCCACCTTCACCTAGCTTGTTATCACGTGCGAAATTGTTTGTGGCAACTTGTATTGTACTTAAATCGAATTGCAAAGACTCGGCATTGCTTATGTCTTCCGTAACTATCAACACAGAAGAGGAAAACACATTAAGTTATATTTCTCGAAGGAGGGCATCTGAATACCGTTTGAAGAGCTCAAAACAGGAGACATGCTGTTTACCGCTTTCATCTTGTCTAATGGTGGTCCATACAATTGCGGCTTTTCTTCGAATCAGGCAACATCCAACCAGAATGATCACAACACCCGCTGCAGTTGATGCGACAATGGCAATGATAACTGCTGTGGAGATCTTTCTCCCTGCAAAGGTAATTTGGTTAGTTTGAAATTTAGCCAGGTTTTCTACCAAAATGAGTTTGAAAGTTGATGCTCTGTAAACTTTATGCTACGGTCTATCCTATATCATTATGACAAATTGGCAATATCCTATCTTCCTGACTTCCTTAAGTTATGTCCATCTCAATGCTAGATCACTTGTCCTAACCGAAACATGATGTAGAACAGAATTGTCCAGCTTGAAAAATGTAAATTCCATATCCTTAGCATAAGCAAACAATTGAGATATATTGAAAACAAATAACAGTGGTGTCATTATAGTTGACCGTAGTCATTATAGTCTACTTCTAGTTTCATATAGAATATCGATCATCGCTTTGATGTATATCACCAGATTAATTGGTACAGGACTGAATTAAAACAGAGGATCTGGCATGAATTGAAATGAAGCTTGTACATGGAATGCAAGTTGTACAGGCTACAGCAGAAATTCATATTATAACGCGGAAGTTCATGTCAAGTAGCAATAAAGATAAGTCCTTTTATTTCAATACTGGGGTGAGACATTACTCAACAGTGCTGAGCTTGTATTCGTCAAGTTGAGTAGATCTTAAGCGTAATATCAAAACGGAATCGAGCCTTTGTCAATTCAAATCCTAAAATCTAAAATTCCGGTATTAGAAACCCGCTGAACCAAGTTTTATGCAGAATCGTCTTTCTTATATTTTTCAACTAGTAGCTCCTTGAACTTGTTAACATGATATTTACACAAATTTCATATTTCCATTGTATTCCTCTATTGTAATTTATGTAATCATCGTTTTGGAAGCAGTGTTTTTTAACAAGTACTCCAGAAACCTGGTAATATAACCTATAGTATAAATCTATCATTACCTTCACTTGTTACCGGAATCAGCGGAGGAGAAGCACGAGGAGGAGGAGGAGGCTGAACCGGAGTCGGTGCTGGTGGAGGAGCAGGCACACCAGATTCATTATAGAAGGGGTACAACTCAAACCTGACGTTGCAGCTAGGAGCCAAGAATCTCCCTCCTTCTCTGTCTAACCAAAGTGATCCTCTTATTTGCTCAAGACAGCTATTACAATCCGATGGTTCTAAGTCCGGCGTGCACTGTGCGAGCGTGTACAGCGTGCGGAAGCTCGTGTAGTTAGCCTTTCCCGCCGCAAATTTCTTTCCGGTGTCACTATTAGCCGCACTCGGAATCACCTCACTCAGTGTTTTCTCAACCAACTGACCAAACTGATCCGGATCTGTCGCATTCTGTATGTTGAACAAGATAACACCGTCCTTTTGAACAAAACCCAATGTATTCGAGTTGGAGTAACGCAACATGCACTCGTCGTACCATATGATGGCAACTCGGTTACCAGAACATCTTTGCATTATTTCCTGGGAAGCTGTCTTTACACAGTCTTCACACGCAGCAGGACTAAGGTCACCCCGGCAAAGATATAGGCCGTATACCCTGTCCGGTGCGGCTTGGCCTGCGGTGGCATTATCGAACCCAGCAGCGATGGCACTGGTGGTGTTGAAGGCAGAAAGGTAAGAAAGGGTTGCGTTTAGGTTCTTCTCGTAAGTGCTGTTGGAAGTGTATCTGCTACTGTTGCTACAACTGTGATATCGGAAAGCAGGTGCAGCTTCAATATTGGAAGTGTTGAGGACGGCCAGGAGTAGCAGTAAGAGAAGAACTACTGCCATCTTGTTAAAGCTATTAGAAGTGGTCATTTTGGGCGTGTAATCATCAAAACTGCATTGCTGTTTGGTTTTCTGTTCCAGCGTGAATTATGGTTTTCGGGGACTAGAGGGAGGTGGAAATGAGAGACCAAAAAGACCTCCAATGGAGAAAAGTGGTTTTTCAGACCGTAAGAAGAATGGGTCAATCCATGCATAACATGCTTCATCACCAAATGCCTTTATCTTTAAGAGGAGATTTCGCAATTGTCAAGGTTGCCTTATTAACAAGGTGTTCTTTGAATTCTGTGGAACTGTCAAATTACCTGCCGTGTAATATATGATGGAATGATTGGTTCAAGGGTGAATGTTAAATGCCATGGGAACATCGGAGGAAATTATTAGAATAAGTCCCTTGACTAGAAAAGATTTGATGGTGGAAATTTTAAAGAAGAAGGTGTCGCGATAGAGATCTGACAGTGGGATTAATTTATGAATTAATCTAAATTGGAGATTTATTTCGTTATCATCATTTAGTGATTTATCTCAATACTAATCTGATATATTCTTTTTTTCAATATGTTACCTTATTGAATAAGTTAAATACTACCGATATATTTAAGTCAATAATGTTATATTGAAAATAATTCAATAAAATGATCTAAAATTTATGAAATATTCATAAAAGTACATTAAAATCTCCAAAATTATCCTAAAGATGTAATTTCAATTCCTAGGTATTATACTTAGGAGCCCTAAAATCTTTATACAAGGGAAGAGAAACGCGTTAAACACAGGATTTTATTTACGGGGCCAAAGATTAAGATCCATTCAAGGAAGATTGGTGAGTAGATGAGCAGGTAAATAGGCTTCTCTAGTACTCTAAAGATGATGAATTATTATGCTCGCAAATAATTGTAGGTAGATTGCAATGATGATGTGTTCGGCAATGATTGTTGGTTGAGTACCAATGTAATGCTTAACTGGTATATTATTGTCTTCTATGTTACTATACCATTATCAATGATTGGACTTAAAATCAAGGTTAGACTCAAATCTCAAATGAGTTATCCATTCGGTGGAATATTTTTTATACACGGTTCTAAATTCTCTACTGCAGAAAATCGTTCTTTTTTTTTCATATAAATATATATATAATTTGCGGATTTTGCCTAGTCAAACAATTGGAGGAAAAATCTTTTTCTGTGGTGACTGAAGTTCTCTGCCGTTGGAGAAAGAAATCAAGGAAACTGGAGAGTGATTTCAACTGGTCGGTGCTGTCGTTGTCAATAATTACGATTTTCCAACACCTTTCCACAATATAACAAACATTGACTTGACTATAAAATAAAAAGAAGTAGTAGAAAAAGACGACTGAGAGTAATGCCGTGCATATGCTACTTATTCGTGGTCCTTTTTGTTTTGTATATTTACGGCTTCTACTATACGTGAATTTAACCGTTTTTTCCCTTCTCTGATCGTTAAAATCCTTCTTGTATGAATTTTTATAATTTATATCATCATCAAAAAAAGCCCACTTCACATACAACAAGTGCAAAACAATTTTACGAGGGACAACAAGAAATTAAAGAAGAATAATCCCAAATTTGTCAATCTAACTGACTAATAATCATATGAAATACTAGATCTAGATCCAATACTGGCTTATATATTTATGTATATTTTTTGATATTAGAGATTTATAAATTCTGTTCTCATCCAAAATATTAAAAAATAAAAAAAATTATATGTTTTCTAAGATAAGAATAATCACGATCCATTTACTTTGAATAAGATTAGATAGTCAATATCTTTTAATCTGTAATCGAAAAGTTCTATTGGCTTCGTTGACGAAACCCAATTAGGCAAAGAGGAAAACAAAAATTGCCCAAGGGTGGCTACTTTGCAGGTAAGGAGCTATACAAAAATGAGCAATGGCTGCAGCATCAAGGATTTTCAATTCTAATGAATTCCTGAAACACAAAATTCTGACTGGATAAGTAGGGAGGAAATTTCACAGTTTGGCAATTAATACAAGTTCCACTGCCCTTGAAGTAGATGTGCAAGTCAGCGTTCCCAGCAAAAGTCAAACTTCCTTCTTTGGAGAATCTAGCATGATGGATTGCCAGCAGCTGTTAACCTGTGGAGAAGGAATGATATTATTGCAAATGCAAAATGCCTACATTGTGAAGAACGTGCTTGAGACTTGAGCCATGTCTTCGATATTTGGAGTCATGCTTTGGAAATTTTGGATGACCTTTTGGTTCCGGAAAAAAGTTAGGCAATACTGACATATTAAATGCAGAATTAGCCATCTATTGGAGCTTGCATTTTTTATATTAAAAAAAAAAGAAAAAAAAAAACTTGTTAAAAGTTGAAGATTTTGCAGATCCATCAGTTGCTGCTCATATACTAACCTAGCATGAAATTCTAAATTGAAGTATTACAGTGTCTTTAATGGCTTACAAGGGGAAAAAAAAAAAAAAAAATTCCACATTGAAGAAAATCGGAATTACAAGTATCCCTATGGCTAATGCATTTTGTTTTCATTGTATCGGGTGTGTGAACCTTGGTTGATTCGTTCAATTGTTAGACGCATTGTACATGTCATAACTGTAGTAATAGTTGGCTAAATGGCTAATTTCATAGTATGGTGTAAACGGTGGGTATTATAATTGGAGTGCACTTTTGCGTACGATAAAATAGATTAAAGACAATTGGTTTATATTATAATCTACTTTATTTATTGTTACTCTATTAGAAGAAGTTTACAGAAACAGGCGAATTGAATTGTAGCAAAAAAGGGAAAGAAAAAAAAGGAAGTAGAATATCGTACACAACAAATTATGTGGCAAACACTCGATGGTAAGAAAAATTTATAGGTGAGAAAGACAGACAAATTAAGAATAAAAATAAAAAGATTGCAAAAATGATTTGAGCATGTTAATGACATTTGTAAAAAAAACTTTGTGAGAGAAATAAGTAAACTTAGTGGCTTAAATACACTCGTGATAAGTGAGGGAGTTATAAAGAATTCACTTCACTATTCTTATTTAAGTATTGACTTATTTTTTGTTTGCGCACTGCTTTGATCTTTTAGTGTGGAGATTTCATAAAATAACATTGTTTCTCTAATCCATAAAGCTTCCAAGAGGTCCAAAAGTAAAAAGGCATGCCTAAGTATATATAGACTCAAGAAAAATTAATTATCTAAAATTATTCCAAAACTAGAAAGTAAATTTTATGTTTATACTTTCAAGTGTAAATATTATTATAAGGTTGAACTTAGTTAAGTAGTAAAGTTTTTATTCTTATACTCAAAAGGTCATGGGTTCAATTCCCACTAGTAGTTCTTTACTTTTTCAACTTACATTTATTGTATATGTTGATGAGCTAAAGAAGTGGATAAAAGGGAATACTTTTGTAAAGTGATAAATTGGAGAAATAAGGAAGCACCTAAGGAAGTGAAATTTCTATTTGCTTGAGGAGATATTTAGAGAAAAAAAAAAGATAGAAGAATTTTTAGAGCAACACATGTGTAACCTGATTGGGTAGGTTTTATAAGAGTAAAAGTAGAAGAATGGTAGGCTTGTTACAGGAAAAAGAAACTAGATAGAAATAGAGTAGAGTTCCAGGTGTCGTAGCAAAGACCGGGTGTAGGATGGTTAAAGTTCGACAATCATACTACTGTTGATCTAAGTGGGAAAAAAGTTAGTGTTGCTAGAGTTTGTAGAGACAATGATGTTAAAAGTTTTAGGAGGTTTTAGGGAAAAAATAACGAGAACTTGTCCAATTGAGGCTAAACTATAGGCTATTATCAAATAATGAAAATGGCTACACAGAGGGGATGATATTATTTTCTAGTTTGAGCCTAGCATAATTATTAATTGGATTCTATGTGTGGGGTTCAAATTAAGAGAGGTCACGTGTGCACTGCATGTTAGATCGTGCTACATGTGACTAAGGAAATTATTCAATTTTCATGCATAAGATGATTAAGTAAGTTAAGATAGGGAAGGGGAGTAGGTAGTTTTGGTAGGCTCTAACATGTCAGGTAACAGGTGGAGGAGCGTGATGGCATCAAACTCCACAATGGATGAAGAACGAGGTGGTGCTTTTTAAGGTGTTTGAATGTTTGATCTTTGAGATAGAATTCCCATAAAGTAACGGCATTGATGGGAATTTGTCTCTCATTCAAATGAGGAAATGAAGGGGTTATTTATAGAGGAAGGTAGGTAGATTTGATCCATTGGATCGTAACGTTGATCAATGGCTAGAATTGAAACCTTTTATGTATGGGTATCAAATGGGCTTTCCTCCATAAGTTTAGGCCTAAATAAATGGCTTTATTATCTTTTAGTGTGAGCCAAATTAAAAAAGGTTAGATTAAACAGACCAATTTAATGGGCCCTATTCCAAGCCCATCATGCTAAATCTCGCTTGATCATGCCAAATTTCATAGGCTTGACTCTTTAGGTCTTGTCACCTTAGCTTAAAAAGTCAAATCCATTTCGTTATTGGGCTTAAAGCCCATGAATCAGATTTAACCCTCTATATTTTGCCCCTTGACCAAAGTCTTTTAGACAAAGTTGAAGGGGTTTAGGCATTGAATGAACCTTTCAATTGACTATGGTGCATGCGCGCTATTGAACAGCTGCACTGCCGGCAATTGGTTTAGGGTGCAAATTTGCAACACTTCATATTTACGTGTCATATATTGATTAGATTGAGTTACACATTGCCTCCATAGCAATATCGAAGTAAATCTCCTTTGAGTTTCTCATTTTTGAGCTAACTTTATGTATCGAAGTATTCTTCGTGTAAGGTCTTCATATAATGTAGATGATGTACGCTAATCAAATCTTATGTGCTGTGCCATGATTGAATTGTTTGTTTTATATTCCTTGTATACCTCCATTGACTTAGACATAACGGCCCTCGAATCACTTGATTCAAATACACTTTCCTTTTCTCTCTCTTTTTAATCTAGAGTACAATTGTTCATGTTGAAAGGATTGCTTCTTATGTCATTCCATCTTTCTTGATTTTTGAAAGTTTATTCAAAGTTGAGTGATTGAAAACATGATGCTTCTCTAATGATGTCAGGAACATTGTATGTTGATATGTGAAAGCTCACATTAACATAATGAAAGATGTAAGTTTTCACAATAACCATTGCAATGGTGAAATCTTTCATGCTCCATGATTATAGTTGCTAAACATTATTGCTTGGGTGTGAGTTATTCAACTATTGCAACTTTCTTGTCCAAATTTGGATTTTCTCTTTGTACCATCAATTCCTTGGTAGGACTAAATTTCACCATTTCCATTATTAACTCCAGCTTTCGATTATGTAGATCTATATTCCCAAGAGTTTCTTGCAATTGATTCCTTTACATAGGTATTTAATGTTCCCTTTAATTGAATTTGATGGACTTGAACATTTTTTAACATTCCTCCATGAACCTTTATTATGATATTAGGGGAGAGAAGCATAGATACCTTCAGCAGCTACCATCAAGGAGAGCTATATATATATATATATGTATATTCTTTTTTCGCATGTTTATTCACCTGGGTTAGTGTAATAACATTAAAGAGCCATTGTTACATTGCTCTAAGCATATTCTAATGTGGCCACACATGTGCTTACCTTCCATTAAATTCAAACGACAAAATGGATACATGTTACGTCCCGAAGTCACGAAGTCATGAAGTCACAACAGTCTCGCCGTGTAAATCATTTTATGATAGTAACTAACCTCACAATACCTACCATAGATATGATCTATGCAAGGCGTCAACAACTCCTTATTTTGAAGTAAACAATCCAATTAAGTGTTTAGCTAAAATTACAGTAATTATCACAAATTTTTAATCCACATATATAATTATATGAAAAGTCTACAAAACTTCTTAGGAAACTCTACATAAACATAACGGTTCACTAATTTACATAACGATTATCAGTTTTTCATTCTTAAACTATAAAGAACACTCTAGCTATACATCCACTGCTAATCGAATTGATCCTCACACCCTAGGCTTCAAAAGAACTAACCTTTGGATAATTGTAAGGTGGCATAATACTTGAAGTATTTAGAAATCAAGACCTACAAAGGGATCTATATGGGTATGAGCAACTACAGCTCAATAAGTTGAATTTGAGACTCATGAATGTATACAAATACAAACAAGATTATTAAGCAATTATTTTCATGCAATGCAACAAGAAAGTGTCATCACACAACGTAGTCTAGTCCGTTGCGAAATAAGAAAAATTTCAGCCACTTTAATCCGAGTTGAGGAGTTTTCATGTTATGTAACATCTCGCAACCAAATCTAAGTTTATGCAATGGAGACACTACTCTTCCTAAGACTATCCTTCGAACCAATGCCTTCATTCTCATCGAGACCTCATCTCCTATCACTTAGTTCGGTTAAGGATGAGAAAAAGACCAATTGTTATCCAGCGTTATCTTTATTAAAGGTATCGGTGTTTGGTTGGAGAATCCTAATGATCCTCTAACGGGTTACAATGCATGGCAATTTAGGTCATTAGAGTCGAATAAAATTAAACTTCATTTAGGGTGTTCAAACAATTTCACACCAATACAGTCATAACACAAAATCAATCATATTACAAATTTCAGCACAAACATAGATACATCAAACACATGCATAAACTACTTACAATTACAACCATACACAATCCTAAGTCTTCGAGTACCATAAAATAGTATTCTAATATAGTAAGTAATAACCCAACTTACTTGGCATTCTTAGTCGTTCGATCACTTAATTGTAAGTCGATTTATCTTTGGGTATCTTATAATACAAATAGGTCTTTTTAGTACTTATATTTTAATAATTCATATTCTAAGTTATAATTTAACTTGTTTCTCCATGTATACTTATTATTTATTAATGATTCATTTTACCTTATTTCGAGGTTTGGTTTCTAAATTAGATTTTAGTTTTGATTTTGGAATCTTAAATATGCTCAAATCCTAATGTGAAATTAATCACATTAAGCTTGAGTATTTAATATCATATTGAGTCTTAATTTAGTATTCTAAATTGTTCGGTATACGCTAATCCTAATTGGGATACCAGATTTATTCCCGATATGAGAAAATCTTACATTTTTTATACAATTACCTAAAATTAAATTTTGTTTTAGATTTATTATATATTGATTTTTATTATTATATTCTCTAAATAAACCTAATTTTTTATATTTATTAAATTTCCAATTCTACATTTTCCTAATTTCCTACAATTACCGCATAATTTCTTCATTAATTACACTTAACACTTTAAAGGCTAGGATTAGGTTTCCACATTAGAGATTAACATCTTTAATCATCTAATTACTATCTAAATTAGTAATTAATGATTTAATCACTTAATTAACGACTTAATCACCTAATTAACCTAAAATTACCCAATTTTTCTATCATTTTAGGGTTAAAAATTTACTTAAAAATTAAAAAAATTAAATTTAAAAAAATGGCTTCATAGCACTGTTCTATATCACTTAAGCATTTTACAGAAAAAAAATTGAGCTCCAAACTATACTCCTAAACCTATTTATTTTTAGTTCTAATTATACTCGATTTTGCTTAATTTATTAAGAACCCTATATTTTTAGACGTGATTAAACTTAATCACTATTTTCTATAAATCTACATATAATAAAACCTTAGAATAATAAAATTTATAATTTTCTAGGCAAAATAAATAATTTTAAGAAATTATACAAAATCGGAGTAGATGAGAGACTCACTCGGTTTGATGACTTTTGGGCTTCTAACACCGATCCAAGTGTGTCGGCTAGTCCAGGTGGTGGGTTTGGAATGGGGTGGTGGTGTTGGCTTGGTCCTAAGTGATGGTAATGTGTAGGTTTGGTTCACTAGCCTTTACTACACAAATTTTCTTATTTTTTTCTAACCTTAATTTTTCTCTTCCAATTTTGATGCTCTCTATTTTTTTTTTTTTACTTCTAACTAGCTAAAGGAGCTCTGTAATTTTTTCCCCTATTTATAGAGCTTTGTAGTAATTATTGTGTATTTAATTAGACAAGACATTGTCTATATCCCTTAATTTTTACCTTTTGTGTTACTTGATTTTGATTGGTTAATTTTTCTTCTTTCCTTCTTGACTTGCCACGACTAAAACCACATCATTCCTTATTCCTTTGATTTTTTTCTAAATTTTTATTAATTAATTAATAATTTTCTTTAATTATTTAATAAGTTTTTAGACAATTTAAGTAATTTTGTGTATTTTTATTTATATGTAAATACATGTGGGGTACATGTAAACATTCCTAATTATTATTTAGGTCATTTTATGATTTTTAGTATATACATAATCTATCTCTAGTAATTTATTAGTTATTAGATTACACTTTTCGCCTTTTCAATAATTAACAATTATTATACTTAAAATTTGAAAATTTTATAATCTCCTATTTTGTTACTTATTTTCTTAAATTCAAGTTTACGGGGTTATTTTTACTAATATTTCTATCCATAGTTTATAATTAAGGTTTGATTAGATCCTTTAATTAATTGCCTTAAACTTTATGTTCTAAGTTCAATCCTCCGGTCATTTGGCTTAACTTTAGGACTTATAATACGTACACCTGTTCTTATCATCAATATACCTCATTAAAGTAAGAGATAAGGATGGAATATGGCATATTCTTTTATCCCGTTTCTTCTATTGTATATTGAACAAGTGTGCAATTCATTGTCCTTCTATTAAGCACATGTGATAAGATCTATTCACCATTAGCATCGTTAGTGTCTAATGCTCCTTCCTCTTTCATTTTTAGTTCACAACTTCATTCACGCAATGGATAAGCATCGATACAATTAAGGAATATTTTTTCTATTATTGTCCCTACTATACATATCAACATATTATCCTCCCCTAGTTGATGGCATGTCATGTAGGGATAAGTTAGCAACTTCTAATACTCTTACACCCTTACATGATCATTGAAATCTAAGTATTGTTAATATTTTAGTCAATGCATGTTGTAACACCTTAAAAAGAGCATGTTTGCTCAACTTCAAAGGGGCACATTGTTCCCATAGCTACTAGAAGACCAATTGTAGTGTATACTTGTGTCCAACTACTTATGGAAGTGAGCTTTGACTTAAGTACCCTACTTTTTCATTGTAATCTTCTAGATCACAAAATTGTAACTTTGTTCATCCTCTTGTAATATTTATTTCTTCAGTGCTTCCATTACTTTTACATCTTATTTTTGTATGATTAGAATCAGTAGCTCTTCACTTGATAGCAACATGTTAGAAGATAGCATAAAAAGATTGCTTTGATTCTCGTCACAACTTCTAAAGTTGTAATAGACCATGAGAAGCATCTACTAATGGTAGTAGGATAAAGGACAACAATTACTAAAGAAAGCATTCACTTAAATAGGAGTGTATTTTGTTCTTAAAGACTCCATATGCTTAGGAGCAATGCATTAACTAAGCAGCAGTGTCATCTAGTGTAAGGTAATAAGATTACCTTGTTACCTCTCCCTTTTTTTTTTTTTTCTTAAAAACAACACTATGCAGTAGAGAGCAAAGGCTCTACCTAATCACGCCAGTGTTAAACAATAATGATATTTAAATTTTGGATTAACATAACTTCAAGACTACTTAGACTCTTTGGTTTAGAGGCCTCTTGTAAAATAGATGTAATTGTGAAATTATTTAAATTCAATGATCTAAGGAGGTCTATTTTAAGATAGGCAAAGCTATGAGATTGCTTAGGCTCAATGATTTAAGGGATTTCACACATCATCTCGTATCGAGGCAAGACTTTTTGCTTGCCAATAATAATATATATAGAAGATTCCTTTTAAGAAGTGTTTAATTATGTATATGCAACGATGGTGGCACTGATTGCCTATGATCAATAATTCTTTCTCATTAATCAAGAGGGTATTCCCCATTATGTGACTGTATAATATAGTTTACCAGGGTATTACCTAGATTAAGGTGTTAATATGTTAATGTACTTAGTAATGGAATTGTCTTCATTACTTGATGACAAGAAACATTTGAACCAATTGGGCAACATAATAAGTGTACAAGATTGCCATGGCTTATTTGTGCTCAGGAGGCAATGCTTTTACCAAGCTACACGTATGAGCCAAGTTCATCATTGTGTGTTTGGGAGTTAAAGCTCTTTACCAAGCAGTAACAATGTATATACTAGATGTCATGTTTGCCATCGATTTTCTTTTAAATAATTAAGAGGGTCCAGATGCCCCCAATGAGAATGTAAATCATTCTATAGGATAAGCCTTGCATACTTAAGAGAGCAGACTCTTACTTAGCAGTGACAATAGCAATAAAGAAGTACAAACAAACAAAATCTTGTTCTATAAGGTAATATTAGTAATAGAGAAAGAAACTTTTTTTCACTTATAATAATTGATTATCACTTCACTCATAAGTAACAAGAAAAGAGAAGAAAGAAAACTAGTAAAGTCATCCTTTGCTCTTAGTAGTTTTCATACCTCTTTTTGTAGAGCACCTTCGGTTTCCATAATATTATTCGCTCACTTGCGTTTCTTTACACCTCTACGACAACTACACATCCTTTTCTTCTTAGATGTTGGTGCTTGAGCTTGTTCCATTATGGGTAGAGATGCGTTAGGAGCTTCTTTTACATTTTGCGATGCTGCCTCTTCATGTTTATTGAAGAAAACTACTTCAACAAAGTGTAGTTCATCGTATGTAAATGATTCCTTTGTTGCGCAAATAAAGACATCTTCTTCATTCCAATGACCCTTAATACATGGATGCCATGCTGAGGGTATCATGTGATGATCATGCAGCCATGTCCTTTCTATAAGGTGGTGGTAGGATGTAGGCACATCGATTACATAGAACCATATGGGACTATGGATAAATCTAACATTGAAATCTACTTTGATGCATCCTGTTGTCTTCATGGAAGATTCATAGAAGCTGCTCAATAAGATAGGTTTTCTTACTAAGTGTTGAATGTTTATCTTTGTAGCTTTGAAAGTAGATATCAGCATAACATTGAGTGAGGATCCATTGTCAACAAAAGTTCTCTTGATAGGATAACCATTGAGCATGCCTTCCACATATAAAGGACGATTGTGATTAGGATTCCTTGTACACATGTCAACATTGGTAAATGTAACTGCAACTGCATTTTCATTCTTTGAAACCATTTTCTCTACAGGAAGTCTTGTAGTATGTTACTTGTATTGACTTTGCGTAATCCTTATGAGCATAGTTACTGTCAAAGCCGATGAGATCAAAGAAATTCTTAACATTAGCAATTTTTAACAAAGTGAGGATAGTATTGTCATTTCTATTTGTCTTGGCCTCAACTCTTCCATGTTTAACCTTGAGCGCTTCGACTAGTTGTTCTTAAAGCAATATTCATTTTTGTGGGGTAGTACGTAAGGTGAACATGGCTACTAATGCTCTAGCAAAAGAGGGTCTCATGTTTGAAGTTGGTCTCATTTTTGGAATGCAATATTATCCTTCAATTTTTTATTATGTTTGTTCAAACCATTTTCATGATCAGGGATGTAGTCTTAGTGATGTTGTCTCCTCGGGATTATGTTTTTATTTTGGTTTCTGTTGAACTATGTGTATTCTATAGATTTTATGTGAATGACTTGCATTTATTATCTATAATAAATAATTTTTATTGTCTTTTTACTTTTTCATTTCTTTGCAATAACTTATAAAATTAGTTTTCACTAATAAAAAAATGATAGTTAATTAAATAATTTTTTTTATCAAACTCTATTTATTCATTAGTAGCTCTCCTCAAATAATAAATGTCAATACTACAAGTCATTATAAAGAAATTATAAAATACTATTCATTATGTCATATTATTCTTTCCATTATACCTATAGTGTTTTGTTTAAATTCTTCTTGCGATTTAGTTATGTAAATAATAAAATCTACACAATTTTTATGTATTAATTTTAATTTTTATAATTGGATAATTTTATTTTAATTTATATGTATATGCTCCCAAGAAAAAACCAAAAGGTTATTATTGTTCCAACCTTTTACAAAGCAAACCGAGTATCGATATTCATTTTATAAAAATATTAATTTTTTTTCTACTTAGTATTATATTGTATTATTAGTACACTTTTTAATAAAATCTTTATATATATGTATTTATGTATAAAAAAGATGCATCAAAATTATAATAACAAATATGTTTTTTTTTATGCGTAATTCTAATACTAATTTAAATACTGCAAGTATGCTTACCCCTCCCTTCCCTAAGTTTTATGACTTTCGTCTTAATGATAATTGACATATAAGATAAGCTCACTCATTTCAAAGTTATCCTTATGAGATTGTTATGGATCCAAGGTTAATAACCTATCTTATTAAGTATGCAAGCTTACTTGAAAGAGGAAAAAGGTTTAAAGTAGATGAATCGGCCTAACGATGTCCATTTGAGCCAATAGTAAGCTAAAAATTGTTGTATTAGTTGTTGAGTTAAGTTCATTATTTATTTAAGCTTGATTCCTTAGGTTAGGTGACAAAGCCTAAATAATCCGATCTATATATTGGGATCATTCAGAGAGAATTAGTTTGATTAGCTCATAATAAGGTTTGTTGGACCAATTTGTTTGCATATAATCTTTCTCAGGTAGGCTTATACACTTATAAGGAATGCTATTAGTCTTGGGCCCATTACCTAACTTATTCTAGATAATTATGAATTGAACAAGTTTCATCTTATCCGTTAATCACCTAAATGATAAAGCGGATGCTATTTTGTTTAAGAGCTCATAAATACTTAGTATTTCCTCTTTATTTAGAACTATTAGAGAAAATAAAAAAAAAAATAATAGCGCTTTGCAAAATCTCTGTTCTGTAAAATCAAATAGGTAATTTAGGTAAAGAATTAATCTCATTCACTCAAGTTATAAGATGAATGTCTGATATCTTCTAAGATTACTTTATCTATTCCTTGTACATTTAAAATATTGAGATTATTTGTTTCTTCCCCCTATTTTATTCTTACCTAATCATCATTTTAAGTAATAGTCTCGCTTCATTTTTTTGAAATCACATATAGCATATCACTCACACAGTACGTAGATTTCTATTCCAATCGAACTCCTATATCTATAAAGCTTATAAAGCTAAATTTTTTTAAGTCATCCAATGAAGGATTGGATTCTTTGTATTCTATTACTTAACCTAAGGAGTTAAGTCAAACTAAAATAATGGATTAATAATGATCTCAACCCAATATAAAATTAATCCTCTTCAGAATCATGCTTTAAAGTACATTAACAATGTACTTGCAGTTTTAATTTTTTTTAATGTAAATAAAGCTAAAAATGAGTGGAAGTAAGAGAATATTTAGACTTCGTTAAATTTTATTTAGGGATGTGTTTGATGTATCAATTTAGTTGAAAGTTAATACGTGTAGGATCTCATGACTACATTATTTCATTAATTAAGATATAATTTTTTTCGGATCTTGCCCAGGCAAACAATTTGGAGGAAATATCTTTCCGCTATGGACTCCGGAAATGAAGGTAGCTGAAGAGAAATATGCGGTCGAAGCTGTTCTTGTCAATAATTTATTATTTTCCTTTTACTTGTCACACGAAGTTCTTTTACGCGTGTTGGACCTGTTGACTCAAAGTCAACTTTAGCTTTTTCAGGACCTAGGTAGGAACGACTAATGGTCTTTGCCAAATACATTACGCAACTAAATGTCCTTCGAAAAATTATTAGATAAGGTTGCATATATAAAATCCCACATTATAAATATGATGTAAATATATATATAGATTCTTGTATAAAATATACATATTTTGATTTATTAAGATTTGTATTTTTATATCATATTTACAATATTCGACTTTATATAGACTCCATTTAGTTCATTTATTTTTTCTCTTATTTGTATTCTCTTAGTGTACAATATGAGAATGTATAGGTGTCACATATTGCAAATTGTATATATATATATCATACATATATAATTTTAGCTATCCTTTATAATATAGTTTACTGTATTGATTAACTAATACGAAATATAATTGATATTTATATAATATTATATATATACTAGATTATATTCAATTATACAAACAACAAAATATTTATCATTTATAGAATTTATAAGTAATTGGTACGTAAAAACAAATCAAAGCAAACAACCATGAAAATCTAAGTTAAAAAAAAAAATAAGACAACTAAAGGAAAAAATAAAAAAACAAAGAAACAACATAATATAATAATGATTATAAGCAAAAACAAGTCATACAATATAAGGAATAGCCGCAAGCGATAAAAGACAATGATTACACACAATAAAGATTTTTAGATTAGAGCCATGATAGTAAATGATATTATTTGCAAGCATGTGATAATAATAGCAAAAGTCTACATTCCAATATATAAAAACTTATGATATTTGATTGGATCTCTTCCTTTTAAAGGATTTTTTTTGTAAATATGAATTGTAATATTATTTATAATCGATTACTTTCCATTAAGGAAAAAGAAAAAAAGCAAAGAAAACGGAGAATCAATAGGAAAAAAAGGATTTTTTTACCAAAAAATTAGATGGAGCGCCAAGCTTGTTGTAAGCTTATACTTTAATGGTATGTACATTAATTTCCTAACGGAAAGATAAAGTTTAATTCACCCATCTTTTAAAGTTGTAATAATGAAACAATTAGAAAAAAGAAAATAAATAGAGTAATTGATTAATATATCTAAAATAATATTTTTTTTCTCAATGGAAATATTTAAATTAAGTTATGAATATGATAAGTTTTACTTTCGAAATCAGATTTGAATAGTTTTGAATATGAAAAAGGCCTTTTTTGTATTATTAAAATAAGATTCTACATGCTATCTTGGAATAAAATTATTTGTAACAAGTACTAAAAATTTATTGATAACTAGCATGAATAAGACAATGTGTAATTTTTTTAAGGGATGAACCAATAATTTGCTTTTTCATCGTTTAAGATATATACAAAATAAATATTTATAACTACTAATAATATTTAGTAAGAAATTAGATAGAGTACTTGGTAGAATTTTTTTTTTTTTTATTTCATACTTCGATATCCTTTTTTTAGTGGAAATTTTTTTTATATCTTTCAAATTAATCCCTCCCTTTTAATGCTATCCAATTTAAACGATAATTTCAAGAATAAGTCAGAATAAATCAATATGAATTCACTCAATGTTAAATAACTACGATTACCTCGTTCTAGAGAGGAAAGCAGCAAGTAAATAATTGCTAATTCCATGAGTTTAGATGAGTATCAATATGTCCGTCTTACTTGCTGCAAATCCTCTAAGTTTGTTCGACTGTGGAAACCATCACAAATATGATTGTTGCCGGTGGATACACCAAGGCACAGCAGTCGACAGCACTCAACGGCAATTAATATCAAGCGTGGGTTTTACAAGGAAAGGAATTATTGTCAAATTGCCAATATGTTATAACTTGGGTTTTTTCAAGGACCAAATCCAGTAACATGCTTCGGAAGAGACAATGAAATTAAAAACCAGGCCCAAGATTGTTTACCAGACCGCATAAAACCATCGCAAGGCTAGAAAAGAAAACGATAGAACTAGCCCAGTACTTTGTTACTGAATATTCTTTTGTTTTTTTGGGCTGAAGGGGGGAGGAAGGACCATGGCCCCTTTGGCCCCAGTGGGCCATCCTCGATTATATATATATATATATATGTATGTATTCTTCTAAAATTAATTATTCAATTAAAATAATCATTTTCAATAAATAAAATATATATTTTTAAATCTCTTCTTTTAAAAATACATGAAATTTCATTTTCTAATTCTGATACTCTAATAACGATTTTCACCAAAATTATAAAATAGAAATAGATAAAATATAAATAAGATAATTTTTAAAATACTATATTTAAAACATATATAGATCAATCACATAATAGATATAGATAAGATACAAACAAGGAAAAAAGGACAACATAAATAGGCTTGTAAAATTGTCTATAGGTGATTTCACTCAATAAAATCTTGATATTCTCTATTTTCATCTTATATAGATGCATCATATTTACAATGTACAAATTCCAACCCTTTTAATGAGGTGCAATGTGCTAGCATTTTCCTACCTTTAATCTAACTAAGTTAAAGGGGATGAGGTAACAATGATTATTTATATCTCAATTAACTCAAATTTATCACGTTAATCTAATCAATACAATTAACCAGTGAGGTAGTAGTCAATGGATCTCATGAGTTTCATTTTTTAAATACATTGCAACTTACTGTTTTGTAGGGAATAGTTGATGACCATCTATTATAATTTACATGATTTTCTTAAAGCCACGAATAGCTATCTCATTGATTGATTATGTTGTGTTAATTAGATTAATGGCATAATTTTACTGTAAGTCTTATTCTATGCTATAAATTTATGAAAGAGAGATATGTTTTTCTAAAATTTATAGCACAAGGCTAAGTTGAGCAATATACAATCATTTAGTAGGCAAAATTTAAAAGGGAGAAGCTTTTCTTCCTTTCTTATTTTAATAGTGTCTACGTGAAAAATTTCCGGTCAAGGCTATTTGTATCAACTTGTAATTTTCCAACACTTCTCACCATCTAACCGAGATTATCCTGACTATAAAATTAAAAGGACAAAGGAAAATGCGAAAGGTGACTGGGACACCCCTTGTTATAGCTTGACTTGTCCTACAAAGTATTTTAACGTATATAGGGTATGGACTAATTAATGGGACGCAAGGGCTTACCGATTGATCGTCCTGCCAATTTGCCCACTACGGTCTGTGTTCAATTAAATTTTTTTGTGGATTTTATGTTGTTCTGCTGTTCACACATGACTATACTAGGAAAATCTTATAAATCACAACAAAGAAAACTCAGTGATGGTAGACTTAGCCATGAGCTACGTACAAATCATGATTTGGCTTGAAACTACCTAACCAAGTCTAATACCTAGTCGTACAAGTTGGACTCGTAGGTCCAATCCGCTAGGTTAGCAAGCTCAAGCTAAGTCAACCTCTTAAATCCATGGACCTGGCGATTCTTGAATTACCAACTTAAAAGAAAAAAAAAGACGATATAAAAAGAAAAGAATAGAATAAAAAATGGTGAAATAAAATAATTTTAAAAATAAATAATAATTAAAACTAAAAATTTTAACTAATTCCATATAAATAGGAAAATAATTATTTCCTATTAACAACATTTAATGTATTGCTATTCATAAAAACACAATAAATATAATTTTAAAAACTTGTGTGATTATATATATATATAATTTTATCAAAAGGTGAATCTCATTCTTAGTATGGAATTAACTTTTGTTTTTTAAACTTTTTTGTAGTCTTCATATCTTTTATCTCACATTATTAATATAATAATTGAGTTGAATATGATCGTATATAAATAAGTGTATATCCTAAAATAACTATTTTATAAAATGGATTAAAGATAATATTTATTTTGTATTCAAATAATTTTAATTTAAAATCTAAAATTTAGTTTTTATTTTTAATTTTTTTTAAAATTAGTTTACGATTCCTTAAATTACTAGTTGAATCGACAGGTCTAAGGAATTGGCCTATGAATTGATCCCATAGGTCCAAGTCCGGTTCCTTATTTTAGAAACTGGAAACTGGTGGGTTTCGGTTCGGTTCCGAACCAGTTCAAAACTATGATGTTCGATTCCTTATTTTAGAAAGACAATATTAGATTTAGCTATTTAAAGTTATAAACTTTTGGATTGAGACTCCTTTCTTTTTTTTTTCTAGAATATTTATTGACCCAAAAAATGCTATTATTATTTATTATTCTTTTATTAACATCATTTAGTATTTTTTTAAGTTGGATAAATAGTCCATTATAAGTTTTATGGTGAGTACATGATATAAAAACCTCATATCACCGTATTTTATAGAAGTAGGTTTTGATAAATTTATACTAAAAATCTACTTATAAGCTTTAATGTCCATCTAAAACCTATCTAACTAAGTAAGGTATGGATAAGTTTCTTTTATAATAGTGTTATCTGCTTATTTTAACTTAATATAAAATAATAATAAGTCTATTCAATAATGAATAATCCCTTTTATTTCAATTATAAATCTCCTTCTTTTTCAACATTACATTTAACATATAAGAATGGTCTAAAATGATATAAATTGAAGTGGAATAGAATAGAATTATGAATGGAATTAAGAAGAGGATAACATATCCTGTTTGTAATGTGTAATCATTTTTCATGTCACAACTAATCAGTTTTGAAAGAAATGCTTTAGCATGCTCAATGGAACTCGAAATCATAGGCGTAGTACATGATGTTATAAGTCAATTTGTGACCGAACTCGGGGTTCCCATTGCGTTTTGAATGTGAAGCTTTTAATTTGAGCATTAATTGAAGATTTAGCGGGCATCGATTTGGAAGTGAAAGACAGCCATTATGGGCTCGAATTTAAATTGGGCCTCTTCATATTATGTGGAGGCCATAAAGAGTAAATCCCATGCATATGGTAAATTTTTCCATTTAAGTTTGTGTTTAAAAATTTGAGTCTTGTTTGTGTTCGAGTGGTTTTCACTTCGATAAGAGAAATGTGTGAAATTGCATTGGTAGTTGAACGATAAGCTAATTAGATTTGAAATTGTGTAATGAACTACGCCATGTATCCAGCACGGTAACCGGGTTCGTGAATGTGTAGTCTATACATAACATGTATATTTTTAGGGGCTATAAACAAAAAAAGAAAAGCTTTTAATTTGTGAGCAAACTTTCGAAAAACTTTGAGTGAAAATCTTGTCACGGCTATGGAGAAAACATCTTGATGAGGGTGTTTCATTTTTAACAATTTCGAACAAAATATGAAAGTAAAAGAAAATTTCAGTCTTAACTAAAACCAAATAAATCTTTGTCAAAAAAAAAAAAAACAAAAACAAAAAGCAAAAACATTAAGACCAAGCATAAGTATGGGAATCTTAAATTGGAAGCATGGGGCAAGAAGAAAAAAAATTGAGGTCCAAGAGTAAAATTTACCATTTAGAGACGATAAAAAGGTGATGAGATCATATATATAGAATTTATGTTTGATGATATTAGTTTTTTCTTCTTTTTCTTTTTCTTTTTTATCAACTATTATATATTACAACTAAGAGAAGGAAGGAGGACACATCCCATTCAAAGAATAGTATTTTTACCTCTAAACTACAACAGCCTTAGCATTTGATGATATTAATTCAACTCCAATTTTCTATTGTATGTTCCCTTTGTGTCTAGGTCTAGTAATATTCAGCTATTGTTTACAAATAAAAAAGGAAAAATCTAACCAAAAGGTGTCAAGGAGTTGATCTAAGCATCTTCCTTTTGGCTAAATTCGAACTACCTTACAACTGAAGCTATGAAGCTCATATCCCTTGAGCTAGCAATCTTGTCATGCCTCATCTTAATTTATTACAATCATTGAAGTTGCACAAATGGTAAATTTAATAACTAAATCACAACACAAGTAGTAGCATATTAAGAAGGTTTCTATCTCTATAGTAGGAAACTTTTTTCTTCTTAATTGCACCTTCAAGACATGTTTACTATGTCAAATGCAAGGGCAACATTGAGAAATAGTACATGTTTACTTATCTTTATCGTGGGTGTAATTTGGTGACGAATACATTATTCATAGATAAGGGTGTTGATTGATTAGAGCTTGAAGATTTTGAATAGGTCATGTCTATGGCCTCTATCCTATTGTTAAAGAAAAATGTTGGTTCTCGAGGTACTGTAATGGTAACAGTCTGACTATTAAGCATAAGAACAACTGCACCCATTGTAGGTCTATCGATTGGATTCTCTTGAACGCATAGTAAGCTTATATGAATACATTTAATGACTTCATTCTTGTCAAAGGAATCTCCTAATAGTGGGTCTACTACTTCCAAAGGTGTACCATTCCTCCAATGTTTCCATACCTAGGAAGAAATTTCAATAAAGTATCATCAATTTCTCAAAACCATCTTGACAATCTAAAAAGTGGATATGAAAAGACATGTAATGAACTTTAACTTACTAGGCTTCGAAGAGTCTCGGTACCATTAGATTGGTTTAAGAAGTTGCTCCTCTTACCACCAATTATCTCCATGAGCAAGATACCAAAGCTATACGCATCCGTCTTTATAGAAAATTGACCTTGCATTGCATATTCTGGAGCCATATAACCACTACAAATGACAATTGTAACAAATTATATACAAGATATCAAACAATAGAAAAATCATAATAAAGCTCCAACAATTTCAAATTGGCATGGCAAATGGCAAATATTAGATTCAAACTCACCATGTGCCCATAACTTTGTTTATGTTTCCTTGTCTTTGATCCACTCCAAAAGTCTTCACTATGCCAAAATTAGAAACCTTAGGATTCATCTCACTATCCAACAAAACATTGCTAGCTTTGAGATCACGATGTATGATGTGAAGTCGAGAATCTTCATGAAGGTAAAGTATTCCTTTTGCAATGCCTATTAGAATTTTATATCGCCGACTCCAGTCTAATAGTATCTGCTTTTGTGGATCTACAAATTTACATGATTAGCACTAGTAAATGGACCACAAAATGTTGAAGCAAAAATTATCAAGAGTAGTCATATAAGCAATCGAAAAGGAAACTTACATTTCAATAACCTAATAGTATCTTAAAGATGAAGTGAATATTGTCTAAATGAAGTTTTTAATGAGTGGAAATTGAATATGTTCTTTCATATGTTAAACATGCATTGCTTTCTACACACGATGATAAATTTAGGAGCTTGATTTTGTTTCATTTAGTATAATTTTATATTTAGTGTTATCAAACCTAGGTGACTCAAATAACATGATAAATTTTAGATAAACAACAAAGTTTGTTAGATGAGATGGTCAACAGTTGGAACCAACCAAATAGAAAGTAGTCAAGGCTCTTGTTGGGCACAAATTCGAATACCAATAGCTTTTCTTCTCCTTCCAAGCAAAATCCAAGCAACTGCACAAGATTCCTATGTTGAAGTTTTGCAACTATTGCAACTTCATTCTTAAATTCATTAGCACCCTGTCCTGAACTATGAGATAACCTTTTCACAGCTACATTTTGTCCATTAGATAGTATACCCTGCATTTAATTCCCAAGCTATTAGGCAAGTCTCTTTTCCTTTGAAATCTATAATTGAATATTGTGAAACAAAGGGTGTCTAAAATAAATGATTGGTAGGTGTACTATATACCTTATAAACTACACCAAATGCACCTTCACCTAGCTTGTTGTCACAAGCAAAATTGTTTGTGGCATGTTGTATCGTGCTTAAATCAAATTGCAATGAATCGGCATAGCTTATGGCTTCCATAACTATAAAGACAAAAATGTAAAACACATTGAGTTGTAGAAGTGGCATGAAAACATATTTCTCCAAGGAGGATTCCTGGAGGTTGTTTAAGGAGCTCAAAACATGAGACATGATGTTTACCGCTTTCATCTTGTCTTATGGGGGTCTGTTCAGTTGCTGATTTTCTTCGAATGAGGCAACATCCAATCAGAATTATCACAGCAGCTGCAGCTGATGCGACAATGGCAATAATAACTGATGTGGAGATCTTTCTCCCTGCACAAGTAATTTGGTTAAAGCAGAGGAGCAGGCATAAAATAGCACATGAATTGAAACGAAGTTCATGTCATATATATAACCTATAGTATAAATCTATCATTACCTTCACTTGATACCGGAATCAATGGAGGAGGAGCGTGAGAAGGAGGAGGCTGAACCGGGGTAGGTGCTGGTGGAGGAGCAGGCACAGCAGATTCATTATAAAAGTGGTATATCTCAAACCTGACGTTGCAGCTAGGAGCCAAGCGTCTAGCTCCTTGCCTATCTAACGGAAGTTGTCCACTTATTTGCTCAAGACAACTATTACAATCTGATGCTACCAAGTCTGGAGTGCACTGCACGAGCGTGTACAGCTTGCGGAAGCTAGTGAAGTTAGCGGTCCTCACCGCAAACTTCTTTCCAGTCCCACTATTTGCCGCACTCGGAATCACTTCACTCAGTGTTCTCTGGACCAACGGACCAAACTGATCCGGATCGGTCACGTCCATTGTGTTGTACAAGGTGATGGCACCTCTCTCTGCTTCAACAGAACCGAATATATTCGAGTTGGAGTAACGCAACATGCACTCATCGTAGTATATGATGGAAATTCGCCCACTGGGACATCTTTGGATTATTTCCTGGGCTGCTGTCTTTACGCAGTCCTCGCACACGGTGGGGCTAACGTCACCCCGGCAAAGATATAGACCGTATACCCTGTCCGGTGTGGCTTGGCCTGTAGTGGCATTTGAGAACCCTGCGGCGATGGCGTTGGAGGTGTTGGTGGCTGACTGCAGGGAAGAAAGGGTTGCGCTGAGGTTCTCCTCGTACGTGCTATTGGAAGAGTATGTGGTGCTGTTGTCACATATGTGATATCGGTAAAATGGGGCAGCTTCAATGTTGAAAGTGTTGAGGAAGACCAGGAGTAGTAAGGTAAGAAGGAATGCTTCCATCTTGTTGAAGCTACTGGAAATCGTCGCACTGGGCGTGGGATCATCATAATTGAATTGCCTTTGGGTTTTCTGTTACAGCGAGATTCATGGTTTTTGGGGACTAGAGGGAGATGGAAATGAGAAACCAAAAACCCTTCAAGGGAGAAAAGTCTTTTTAGGACGGTGAAAAGAAGGATTTGGATCCTCTCCACTGTCAATTCCTTGCCGTGTGATAGATGATGTAATGACAGGTTCAAGGGTGAATGTTAAAGCATCATGGGACACTTTTGCGGAATTTATTAGAATAAGTGATTTCACTTGAATAGATTTGACGGTGGAAATCTATTGGTGGGATTAATTCATAAATTAATCCAACTTCTAAATTGGTGACTTGTTCTTAAGTCACCATTTAATGACTTATCTCAATGCGATTCCAACTTACCTTATTGAATAAGATAAAAGCTACTTATATAATTAAGTCAATAATATTATATTAAAAATAATTTGTTAAAGTAATCTAAAACTCGTGAAATATTCCTAAAAGTACCTTAATGTCTCCAAAATTATTCTAGAAATAATATTTCAATTTCTAAGTATTAATACTTAGGAGCCCTAAAATCTTAACATAAGGGAAGGGAATTGAGTTTAACTTGGTATTTTATCTATACAACCAAACAATTGTTGTATTTTGATAGGATATCTAAGAGATTAGGATACGGTCGAAGGAGACAACCAAGAGGGGGCAAATGACCAGGTAAGTAGGTTTACTTAGTATTCTGAAGATGATTAAGTATTATGTTTGCATATAAGGACGGACCAGGATGATATAATTGGTGGGGCTGGACTTATCTTAACTAAGTTAATACTAAAATGATTAATGAAAAAATATCTTATTGTTATTGTAGTTATATCGTATCTTATATATGTTAAAGGAGCTTGTTAATAATTTAACTTACAATAATTCCTAAACGTTTATAAGATGGAAAAATTCTTTTTAAAAATGATTAAAATGATTCATACATTTTATAAAAAGTTAAAAGAATAAATTTTTGACCTTTTTACTATACATATATACTAAATAAAATTTAACCATTAATCTATAAAAAAATTACACTAATACAAAGAAATTTATTTAAGTTTTGTTTTTAATGAAAATAAATCAGAAAAAAATATTTGAGTAGGAAATTACTAGTATAAGGAAAAAAAAAATTAACATAAATATAAATATTATACTATCTTTTTTCATAATAACTTTGTCTAGTTATCTCATTGGCAATGCTAAAAAAAAAGAATATTATTTTGAATATAAGTTATTACTCAATCAACTATTTAATAATCTACATTTATTTTTATAACATCAATTAAAAAATAATAATAATAACTAAACCAAATCATACAACTGATATTATTTATCAATAACTCATGTGATAAGATCAGAATATTTATAATATGAACAATATAATTATTATCCATGGTATAATGTTAATAAAAATTTTTTAAAAAAGTTTAATAAATATAAAATAACAAATATGTTTTAGGTAATAAATGCATATAAGAAAAGTAAAATGATACAATAAATATATATAGAAAAAGTAAAATGATGCAATAAATACATATAAGAAGAATAAAATAATGCCATAAATTTATATAGGAAAAGTAAAATGACAAATATGAGAATTGAACTAAAGACCTTATATTTGTAAAATTAAATGTTTAACTACTAAGCTACACCTAATTTTATGTCATATTTTTCTCTTTAAAATATATATATTTAATATATATTTTTCTTATTTTTTAAAATACTAAAAATGAATTTTTCTCTAGCTTGGGTGCTGGAGCCCTTATTGCTTGCATTCAATAGATTGCAATGTAGATATACGATAATGAGTTTGGCAATGATTGTTGCCTGTTGGTTGAGTACCGACGGTATACTTGGCGGGCATATTAGTTTCTTCTACGGTACTATACCATCACCAATAATTGGATTTAATCAAGGTTAAACTTAAATCTCCAATGAGATACACATTACATCAGTAAATCCTCTGTACTGAGGAATATGATAAGTTACTAATTCCAAATACATTTTGTATGTAGAACATTAAAAGATTTTTAGACACTTATTTAGTGATGTAATCGTGCTATCCTTTCCATGGGACTGTTTTTATACACGGTTTTATATTCTATACCTTGGAAATTATTCTTTTCTCTCCCTCTCTCTCTTTTTTTCCATAACCATATATAAAATTTGCGAATTTTGACTGGACAAACAATCTAGAGGGAAAACCATTTTCTATGGTAACTGAAGTTCTCGAGAAAGAAATCAAATCGAAGAGTAATATCACTTGGTCTGTGTTGTTCATTGTCAATAATTTTGATTTTCCAATACCTTTCCACAATATTACAAACATTGACTTGACTATAAAGCAAATAAATAAATAAGAAAAAGAAAATTGAGATTTCCTTTGCCTTGCTCCACAAAGTCTTCTTACGCTCATGGTACTCATTCGGTGGAAAAATCCTAATGGCAAATAACTTTCTTCTTTGTATTCGAGGTTATTCTATTGGGCGTTAATACGTGTTATTCATTATCTGACTGTTTTGTATAAATTTTTATATCGTTATCAGAAAAGGGGCCACTTTAGTAGTAGAAATGCAGAACAAATTTATGAGGGGAACAAGAAATTAACAAAGCATGATCTCAAATTTGTCTATCTAACTAATCATCATATATAAATGTAACAGCAAATTTGGATACAATACTAGCATATCCTCAAATACGTGAATGGAATTTGCAAGGATGACATTGGAAAAAAAAAAAAATAGTTAGGAAAAAGAAATAGTCTGACTTAGTAGCTCATGTACAATTGTAATTGGCAAGAGAGCTACAAGCATCAACTTCACTATTTGGTTTTAGAGTTTGACTTATCTTCATTTGAACACTACTTCTAATTTTGACAGTAGAGATTCCACAAGATCTCATTATTTCTCTAATCTATAGAACTTTTGAAATGTTCAAAATTAAGGAAGCATGACTAAATATATATAGACTCTTGAGCTTGATGGCTTCAATTAGATCATGTTGATAAGCAATAGACAAGATTAAGCTTACTCATCTTAGAGTTATCCTCATGAGTTTGTTATAAGTCCAATGTCAATAGCATGTCTTATTGAGTGTATAAGCCCACTTGAGAAAAACTAAGAGCAAATGAAACTTTCCAGCAATCTTTATCTCAAGTCTAGCTATCAAGCCAAATCTTATTAAGTTATACCAATTACAATCAAATTCCTTTAGGCAATGTCACTTAGCTCAAGAAGTAAAGTCCAACCAAAGTAATGGATTAATAATAAAGTAATAGTGAGCTTAACCCAATAAAAAATAACCCTCTTCAAATTCAAACAATTGTGGTTGAATCCCTATAAATATACTAACAAGGACACATATAGTTTTAAATTTTTTAATGCAAATAAAGCCAAAAATGAGTGGAAGTAAGAGAATATTTAAGGTTTTTCTTTAAATATATATATATATATATATTTAATGATGTATTTGATTTATCCATTTACTCAAAGTTTATTACATATACATCTAGTCATGACAACATAAATTAATATCTATATTATTTAAACTAACATACCACTAATTACCTGTAACTTTTATTCGCCTCCGTTATATACTAGAAAATTTAAAGCTTTCCATTAGGTATATTTGGGATATTATAGTAATTTTTGTAAAATAAGTTAGTTATTCATCGGTTATCACATTCACATTCCCCATGGCACTGCAACTCCCAATAAACTACAAACCTTTTGGTCTCATACCAACTAACACTCACTTCACTAACCTTGAAACACGTCCATAAACTCGCTCTTTTATTTATCGAAATTTGTTAATGATCGAAACTTTTACTTTTAACTCCCTAAATTCTCGGTGAAAGTTTGAAGTTTTCCCTTTTACATTTTTTTTTTTTCCTTTTCTCTATATCGTTCATAAGTCATGAAACTAATATATATTCTTATATGTTTTTACCAAGTATATATATATATACACCCTTTTATATGAACAATTTTTTATATTATTTTAACACATACAGCCCGAGTCCATCGATCGTAGGAGAAAAAATCTTTGCGGATTTTGTCTAGACAAACAATTTGGAGGAAAAATGTTTCCGCTATGGACTGTGGTAAAGGAAGATAGCCGAGGAGTAATATCGACCGGTCGATGCTATTCTTGTTAATAATTTATTATTTTCTTTTGACTTGTCGCACGAAGTCCTTTATGCGTATGGCATGGGACTCATTGACTGAAAGTCAACTTTAGCTTTTAGGAACTAGGAAAGAGCTTGGACTAACGGTTCTGTCCAGTTACATTACGTAAATAGATATCCCTAAGGGAAAAAAAAAAATTATAAGGTGAAATCAGTGTATATGAAGTCGCACGTCAAGTAGTATAAATATATAGATGTTGATATGTTTGTACTATATTTATAACATACGACTTTATATAAAGTCTTCATTCATACAACTTTACTTAATAAGATCTCTATATACTCAATTTTCATCTTCTTATTTTTCAGTAATTTTCAACTTGCTTGTTGAAATTATCTAATTTTTTATATTATCTCATAATATGATCTTTATTTTATAATCTTAATAATTAATTATATATCACAGTATTTAAGAAAAAATGAATAATGAAAATTCGGAAAAGATCGAAACCTACCATCTAGTATTCGTGGATCTTAATGTGGAAAGGGACTTTTTTTTTTGCTTTATCAAAATACGTCCTTATCTTTATTCTCACATTTGAGAATCGCAGACAACCTTATGAAGGACCGCAATAAAAGCTCAATCATCATTATTTTATTCATTTATTTATTTGTATATTTAGTTTGCCAAAAGATCAGTAATTAATTATTTAATGAGCCTCAATGCACTTTACTGACATAAAGGGAAAGAAAAAAAAAACTAAAATAGTATAAAAAGTTAATAACTAAAGGACCACTCAATCAAAACTACAACCAATTAACAGTAGTAGAAGCTTGGGGAAACCATGGTAACTGGGATGAAGATCAACTGGGGTTTGCCATTTGTGATGCGGACAAAGTTTAGCTAGGAAGTTTCGACCCGACCATTCAAAGTATTTCACATCTGGGGTGTGATGAGAAAGTTATTTGGCCGCATAACCCTAGTGGCAATGTACGAGCAAAAACAACACATGGAATCATGTATTAGGACAACGGTATGGAAAGTGACTACATCAACTGGGATTGAACAATTCTTCACATACAATTTATGATATGTAGAATATCCCAAAATGCACTGCCTACAAGGGATAATTTGGTGAAGCGTGGATTGACAATAGATTGGAGATGTGACTTATGTAATTAGGAGGATGAGACAAGGATCCATATCTTTTCGGAATGTAGTGTCACCAAGCTTTTTTTATGAAGATGTCTTTGGACAGATTTGTCGAATTGTTCTAACTAGCATGATCTTACGGAATGGATAAGGAAAAATGCTTACACCCGTGAGTTTCCTTGAAATCAAAATTGCTGTCCAAGGCCTCTTCCATTCCTATTTATGTTAAGAGGGATATGGAGGGAACGTAATAGGAAGATGTTCAAATCAAATGAAGAGGATCTTAGATCGGTGGGGTTGGTGAGGAAAGAAGCTTATAAATGGTGAGCTATCTAGAAGAAGAGGAAGAAGCTTGACTTGTAAACCAACTTCTCTAGTATATGGGAGAGACCCCTAAGGAACACGATAAAAGTCAATTGTAATGATACTATTAATTGAAGGGGTAGTAAGGCATCTATTGTTGCAATAGGTAGAGGCCATGAGGGACAGCTACTTGGTGGAAGATGGAAAAAACAACATGGCCTAACAGTGTTAGTATAAGACTCACAATAAGGTATTTAGGGTTTGGTTCGTAGAATTTATGGCGATTGAGCAAAATTGTCTGATCTAATCCAAATTTTATGATGAAGCTAGGATTATTAGTAAAAGTGATCCCGCGAGTTTGGATTTAAAAAAATAAATAATAAAATGATTAATTAATATAATATTGAATTTTATAAAAATTATTTATTATTTATCGGAAACGCTTATAATGAATTTTGATAACTAACGAATCGATAAAAATAAATTATATACATACTAAAAATCATAAAATAACTTAAATAATATTTATTTACATGTAGGTAGAAATACGTAAAATTACTTTAAATACGTGAAATATGTTAAAATAATGTTAATTAATTAAAGTAAATGCATGAATAATTAAAGAAAAATCAAGAAAATTATGGAAAAATGAAGAAATCTCTAGAAAGTGGTCGTGGCAGCTTGAAAATAAAAGAAAAAAAATCAGTCAATTAAAATATAACAAATAGAAAGTAGGAAAAAAAAAATAAGATAAAGCCAATGTTACTTCAAATTAATGAGGAAAAATATCTAGGAAGCTCTATAAATAGCCCAATTTTCGATTGAAGCTCATTTAGACATTTAGGAATCTAGGAAAATTTAGAGAACACCAAAAAGAAAGAGTTAGGTTCTTTTATAGAATTTAGACAAAAATCCATGCAATTAGGGTCTTAGAGGGAAACCAGCATCTAACAGCAACTTGGGAGTAGATAACTACTACCACCACATGGTGGTGGCAGCGCTTAGACCGTCCAACATACTTAGGGCCATTACTGGTGGCTAGAGTCATAAATTCCAGTGAGTTTGATTTTCCTTTCAATTTTTTATATTTTGTTAGAAATACTAAATATGCATAGAAAATTGTGAAATTTGGTATTCTGAGGTTTCTAAGTATGTAGATTTAGAGAAAAATTTTAGTTTGATGATTTTTGTATTTAGAAATATATTGTTCTTAAAAAGTTAAACAAAATCGAGCATGTTTCAAATTAAAAATAAATAGGCTTAGGAATATAATTTTAGACTCAAAATTTTTGTGTAGGTTACTTAGGTAATATAAAACAGTGTCACGAAGCCCTTTTTCAGAAATTAATTTAAAAAAAATTTTAAGTTATTTTTAGGCCCTTAAAATACATATATAATTAGGGATTTTTTAGATTAATCAATGATTAATGAAATAATTACCAATTTAGTATTAATTAGGGATTTTAAGGTATTCATATTTGATGAAGTATGATATTTGTAGCATCTAAGGTGTTAGATGTAATTATTAGAATATTGTTTAGTGAATAGGTAATAGGTAAAAGGTGAAAATGGTATATTTTAAGTTAATTTTGTAATTTAGAGTAATTATGTATAAATTCTGACTTGGGATGAATTTAGATATTTTGAAATATTATTTGATGTTAGGAGATAATATTTGAAGTGATGGGGATATTAGATGTGTATATTATGTACATATTAGGTGATAATATATAATATATAAGTAAAAGAAATCAATGAGAAAGAAAGTATTATGTTAAAATTGATATTATAATAATAATAGGAATATATACAAAATCTGGTATGAGACCCAAATTTAGGTATTTATATGAAAAATGTAAATTTTTCTCACATCAAGAGTAAATTCGGTAGTTCAGTTAGGATATAGCATATACTGTGCATAATAAAATACTAGCTAGGAGTTAAATACGACATTTAGGAAACCGAAGAATAATGTGATTAATTTCACTTTATGGGTCAAAATGAGTTTCTAAAGTTTGCGTATAAAATCGTAATTAGAAACAGAATAAAACCTAATTTAAAAATTAATTCAAAAATTAAATCAAAACTTAGCTTAAATCAAGAATAATTGTAAAAGATTTGAAAACCTAAATAATTGGGTATATTAAACCTTAAACCAAAAATAATAATAAGCATTATAGGATAAAACTAATCTATAACAGTTATGTGAAAAACTGAAATAATATTTGTATTATAGGGATTTTTTGCGATGGCCAGTACGAGTTACAGCTTAAGTGAGTAAGCGAGAAGCCTAAATAAGTTGAGATTAATACGTTACTGTATTTTGGAGTACTAATTTGTAGTATTTGGAGGCTTAAATATACTTAATTGTACTTGTTAAATAGTCAACTGTGCACATGTGTTTGTTTTTGAGTTGATGATGTGATTTGGTTTATTACTCTGACTTGTATTGTGTGATTTGGTTTGCATATAAAATCGTACTTAGAAACAGAACTAAAACCTAATTTAAAATCAATTCGAAAATTAAATCAAAACTTAGCCTAAATTAAGAATAATTGTAAAAGATTTGAAAACCTAAATAATTAAGTATATTTAACCTTAAACCAAAGACAGTAATAAGTATTATAGGATAAAACCAATCTATAATAGTTATATAGAAAACTGAAACAATATTTGGATTATAGGGATTCTTAGCAATAGTTAGTACAAGTTGCACCTTGAGTAAGCAAGCGAGAAGCTTAGGTAAGTTGAGATAAATACATTATTGTATTTCAGAGTATTAATTTATAGTATTCGAAGACTTGAAATTGTACTTGTTAAATAGTCAACTGTATGCATGTGTTTGTTTCTAAGTTGATGATGTGATTTTGTTTACTACTCTAACTTATATTATGTGATTTGTATGAAATGATTGATCATCATAAACTAAACCTAATTGAATATATGACTTGTAAATATAAATCAGACCTGTATGGCAATCCATTAAGAGAAACCTAGGGTTCTTCGACCAAATACTGATCTCTTCGAAAGGGATAATGCTGGATAGCATAATTGATCCTTTCTTCATCTTTAGTCGAATTAAGTGATAGGTGAGGAGATCACGACAAGGGTGAAGTCAATGGTTCGAAGATAGTCGCGGTATGAGTGGTGTCTCTATTGCACAAGCTTGGATTTAATCTTAAGCTATTACATTAACAAAAACTTCTCAACCGGATTAGAGCAAGTGTAATTTCTCTAATCTTACGACAGGCCGAACAACTTCGTGAGATAGAATTTGCTTGAATATATATTGCATCTAATATTGGTTGATAACTTTATTTGTGTTTATTGTATAGTTTTAAGTTTTCATCCAAACTTACTGAGCTATAGTTACTCATATTTTTATAGACATTGTTATAAGTGCTAGCAAGGAATCGAGTTATAATTACCCTAAAACAAGCAACTGTTGGATCTTGGGGGAGTGAGGATAATAACCTGAGAAGTAATTACACTTTTAAGTTTGGATCCTATCTTTAAAATTGTTAGAATTACATTATGTATTACTTAAATAGATTATGATTAAGCTACTAAATGTTGTAAACATACTAGATTATTTAGTGTCAGTATGTATTTTTCATAATTACATAGTTGAATAATATGTTTAATTTACGAACTGTTTACTTCAAAACGGGTTGATTTTAGACGCCTTATGTAAATTAGGTTTAAGATAATGGCTGAAATGTTAACTTCTATCCTACAATGGTTTGTATTGCGGGACTGTTACGACTTTACCACTTCAAGGCGTGACAAATAGCTAAAGGTTGAGTTAGAAGCGATTTTGATGGAGTTGAGACTAGCAAAAGAGAACAAGTAGACAAATGTTATTACAGAGTCCAATAGCTCTACTACCATAGATTATGTCAACCAAGGATGCCTGAATGGCAATTCACTTTTAGTTGTAGTTAGACAGTGTTTAGCTTTGCTTCATAATTTTCATAATGTTTTTTTTTTTCATAAGATCACGTGTGAAGATAACTAAGTGGTAGATGACTTATCAAAAGAAGGGATACAAACAAATTCAAGCTTTACTTTCTCTTTTGGTTTTTCTTTGTTGTTAATAGACTCTCTTATGGTTGACTCCAACTATTATTAGAGTGTTGTTGTTTCCTAGTGACATGGTGAAGTATCACCTAGACCAAACTAGCTTTTATCTTTTTTGTTGTTCTTATTAGAGTTTTTTATTTTCTAATATATTTCTCTTTATTGGAAAAATAAAAACTAAAAGAGCACATTAGTCAATTAGTAAAATGGAATAATAATAACAATAATAATTTAAAAATATCTAGATATCAGTTGCGCAACAAATGGCATCAATTAGATTGTGCACTTACTAATTATTTTTAATAGTAAATGTAGATGTAATATCGACACAAAGACTAAACATTCCACCCAATAAATAGTTTTTTTTTTTTTTTAAAACAAAATCTATTGACTTCTTGGACATCACATATTGTAAACTCTTCATCGATTGTTTTTTAGGGGTAAACCATATTCCCATGGAGATTGTACTTTTTCTATCCTGTATGCGAAGATATCTTCTTTGTGGATATTAAAGGTCATACGTAGATTTTTGTTTTAATTTTGAAAAACCTGCTCTTATAGGATAAGACGTTTTTATATTCTATACTTATCATTAAAACCATATGGGGTTCTAGTTCTAAAATATCTATATACATCTACCCTACTAAAATCATTAATTAGTAATATTCAACATAACAAAATACAATATTTTCAACCAAATGAATATTCAAAGCTTAATCCCATTTTCCATGGTAGAGAGTAAGAATTCTAAAGCATATTCATTCTTCATTCCTTTGCTACCTCTCTTTCTCTCTTTTTTTTTTTTTTTTTTTGCTCAAATCTTCTCAACTCTAAGGAAAGCTTGACTTATTTTCTTCCCATATATTTTCATTATTAGTTAGGGTTCTATTTTTTCTTTTCCACATTTTCAAATATCCATCACTCATCCATTATTAAATCAATTTATCTTATTTTTAAATAAGTGCAAACTAAATTTTCTTTTTGTGGCCTTATGTCTTGATGAATGTACTAGTTACAAAACATGGAAAATTTGATAAGTGGTTGTATTACTTCAAAAATTTTAAGGTCCTACAGGTATTAAGTATCCTATAGGTTTTACATAATATAATTTGTAGGGTTGTTCTTACATGTTATAGGATATGTTTTGCTGTTTTGGTTTCAAAATATGAACAAATAGTTACAAACTAGGGTATACTAAAGTATTGAAAGGCCTCATACTTTAGTCATCTTGTACTAACTGACCCTTATTGTTTTAAAGAAATATATGGAAAAGATTAAAAAGTCTTATGCCTTCTAGGATATGGAAAATCACAACTTGTCCACCCTATGTTATGTCATTAGGTAGGATAGTCAATGTGTTGAAATATAAAAAAAAATTATCTATACCTTTGGTTTGCAAAATAGAATAAGGTTATAATAGATGTTCAATTCTACAAAACCTAGCCAATTACGTTATGGAACTAGATATTCTTTAGAAAATAATTGGGTGAAATCACTGTATATGAAATCAAATGTCATAAATGTGGTACAAATATTTAGATTCTGATATGTTTGTACCATATTTATAATATGTGACTCGACATGAAGTTTTCCTTATACGGTTTCACATAATAAAATCCTGACATTATTCTCCATTTTTATTTTCTTATTTTTCAGCAATTTTCAACTTAGTTGTTGTAATTATCTATCCTTTCAAATTATCATGTGAGATCATTATTCTATAATCTTAATTATTAATTATATAACAGAGTTTTTAAGAAAAAAATAAATAATGAAAATTCGGAGAAGATCCAAACCTATTATCTGTATTCGTGGATCTTAATGTGGAAAGCGACTTCTCTATCCCAATATGCTCTTCTCTTTATTCACAAGCGAAAGAACCCAGACAACGTTACGAAGGACCACAACAAATGAATAATAATAAGTATTAAAAAGAAAAAAAAATTCTACATATCAGTTACGCAACAAATGAACTCAGCTTTTACGCAACAGATAATATCTGTCGGAGTGTACACAACTGATCATCATATAAACAACAAATCTAGATATAATATTGGCACACTAAACACTCTACCATGAAAAGTGTGTGTATATATATATGTATATATATTTTTTCAATGTATACTATTATAGATGTTCAACTCTTCACAATTTGTCTTTTGAAGGTGAACCATTATCCTATCAAAATCTACATCTTTCTCTACTCTATAAAATTATATATTAGATGAGGCTAGAGATGACAGTTCTTGCTTAGGACCAATCTATGGGCATGTGTATGTATACACACAATGAGTATGTTTGGGATTTGAATGCCATATGATGATTGAAAGCTTAAATAAAAGATAATGAAATTGATTATTTCTCCTATTTGATTGCATTAAATGCCTATGCTATTTTTATTATGCAATCATGCATATGTGAGTGTGACGTTACATACACTTACTATCTTTTTCAGCTTCAAGTACATTTGATGAGTTAGTATATTACAATGAGGAGGGAGATATCTATTATTATTATCAAGGCAAGGATAGTAGTTCATCTTATTATTATTATTACCGTGACAACTAGAGTTATTAGACTATTGGCTTTACATAGTCCTGTGTTGTGTTCCGAGAGTTACCATTGGAGAGAGGATTGTAGTAGCTATTTTTTTTTATTGTTGATATTGGAGGTGTTGGTACTTATTGGGTTGATTAAGGTTGTTATCGTATTCATGTTGTTAGGAGCTAGACCCTAAGACTTGCTCTAGTTTGTTATTTAGTGTTGGAATGACTTGCTGGTAAGTCATTTATACTAATGCTATTGTGGAGTTATTTATCAAAATGTGATTGACAATTGTTACAGTTATATTTGAAGATTCTAGAATGGAAGCATGTCACTAAATAGTAATAGCAAGTAGCAAGTAGCAAGTTTAGGTGCCCTAAGTATGGGGTGTTACAACATCATGCACACAACTATAAGAGAACCTTTTGGTGCTGAGTCGTCTTAATGGGCATTCCCAAGTGGTGGTGCCAAATTCCACTTGGTGATCTTGGTGTCAACCTCTTGTTCTTGGGAGGTACTGTCTAATGGGCTAATGTGCTCTCTTCTTTTCTAGTACAATTGTTAAGTCGTGAACTCTCTCTACCTCCAATATAGTTACTAGAATATAGATGTAGGGATCTAGTTACTATTGTCATGTGTGTGCTACATAGCCTTATGTTACATCTAGCCTCAAAAGAGTAACATGGAGATGGCATTGGAACACGAATGATAGGGAAAGGAGGTTTAGTCATAAGCTTGACTATTCTAGAATGGAATTGGCTTATTCTTTGTCCAAACCTTGTTTGATCTTTAAGAGCAAATATTTTGTAGTTTTATATTGTTTATTTGATATTATCATGAGTCAAAAGCGTGCACCCTCCTCATTCAGTGGAAAAACCTGCCTGATAAAGGGCAAAATTAGGTGAATTATGGAACCACCGAGCTAAACATCTATATATCATCTAAAATAAGGACTAGACTTCTTAGAGCCTATTACATAAATCTCAAATTACTAATGGGTATAACTGAATATTTTAATGTAGTCAATTTAGCCCTCTACATTAATAAACATATATTTAGTTTTGAATTTTAATGTAATCAAAGCTACAAATAAGTATAAGTAAAAGAATGTTAGAACATTATTTGCCAACAATTAAATTTGATTTTCTTTCCAACTACTATATATTTTACAATTGTCAGAAAGGAGGAATTGAATATAGTACATTTGAGTTGAAATTGTAATGTTTATACTATTTGACTATAATGAAATGTAGAATAAATTTGGTTTTCACCAATACACCTAAAGCATCACCTATATGGTTTTTTTTTTTTTTTTAACCCACCAATATGTGTCCAACTTGTATTAACAAAGAAAAGGGTCCTTCTAGTATGTAGAAATCCTTGTTATCAAGTAGAAGTAGAAAAAACATTACCAACTTTCAAATTTGAGATTTTATTAAAAGATCAGTAACGGAAATAAGAAAAACATTTATCTAGGAAACTTACGAAAGCGCATAATTCGGGTTTCATTCATTCATGAATCCATGTAAGATAAAGAATATGACAACTTACTAATTTCAAATAAATACGTTTTCTTGGTAAAACAAAGAAAGCAATTCGAAGATTTATTTAGCCATGTTTCTGAGTAATTCATTTAGACGAAAATTTCTACATACCGATCTTATTATATGCAACAAAAAAAAAAAAAAAAAGTATTGTCGTCTTATAGCAGTCTAAGTCCAGCTATAGTATACACAAATCATTTAGTGGGCAACTTAGGCAGAAAATATATTAAAAAAAAAAGAAAAAGAAAAGAAATACCCGACTTTCCTTCGTTTTTCTTATTTTAACAGTGCCACATGAAAAATTCCCGGTCAAGGCTGTTTGTATCCATAACTTATTAATTTTCCAACACCTTTCACTATCTCACCTAAGATTATCTTGACTATAAAAGGGGAGGAAAAAAAAAAACCAAACGAAAATGTAAAAGCTGACCGAGATTCCCCTTAGTTTAACTTGTCCCACAAAGTCTTTTAACGTGTATAGACTAATTAACGGGACATAAGGACTTATCGATTGACGTCCTGGCAATTTGCCAACTCCGTTCAGGGGGACCCTTCATGGCAAATTATGTTGTTCCGTTATTCACATATGAAAATACCAGGAAAATCTTATCAATCACAAGGAAACTTCAGTTATTATATGAGGTTTAGTCAGTATAAAAGTATCGGATTCCATCAAGACTCCAAATGTAAACATATTTGGATGGACGTTGATATATTGAAAGAAAATTAAAATGGTTGTTTTTTGGTAAAAAAGAAAATAATGTTTAATACAAAAATTAGGATCTTGTCGATTTAGCTTCCTCAATAGATACATACCAATACCAATAAGATATACATTCACACACACACATATATATAAATTTAATGCAAAGTGCAATTTACATACCTAATAAAAGTGAAAAGACAAAAGTATGTGCAATATCCAGTAATCCATCGACCTCAGCTCCTACATAGCCAATGAAACCATGAATTCTAAGATAATTATTTTCTCTTAAAAAATAGAATTTTAAATTCGATGTCCACCTTCAAATTTTAACCAATAAAAGGAAAAACAAAATAGTTAGACTAAATGATAAGGTCTAGAAAATAAGCTTGGATCTTAGGATGATTTAGAAAGATTTTATTTTGTAGGCTTAGACTAAAATAAGAACCATTGAGACTGATTGGACCAGTCTCGACCTTTTTGAGTAGGCTTATACACTTAGCATAACCAGATTATCAAGCTTGAATACTCGGGAGCCCATGGAAAAACCGGCTCTGGCTCATCTTATTTATTGATAAACAAGTTTATCTACCGATGGTGTCAAGCTTCAAACTCTATAAATGCCCCTCAACTCTTCACTTTGGTTCACCAACTCAAGACTATAGAAACAGGAATCCACTATCATGCCATTGAACTCGAAAATCAGTCAGTGATCAAAAGACTGGGAATCCACCAACGCGTCGGGCACCTTCATAAAAGAGTACAGAAAGAGCTTGATCGATAAATTAGTAAAAACTTGAGAAATTTAAGCAAAAACATTATAAGTATTACATATTATTAGTTTAAAAGCTTTAGCATTGTTCATTCATTTACTTTTTGCGAATGATCGCAAATAAGAGTAGAACTTGATCAGCACAATTATAAAAGGCTTACATCGTAGTAGTTTCCAAATAGAAATACTAAGGTTCAAAACAGTGATTTAGTCAAGTAAATTGAATTACTTTTCTCTTTTCCATGCGCTGCTTAAGGTTCACAAAAGCGTATGCAAGCACTTGCTCGTTTTAGATATTTCAATGGTATAATTTGTCTCCAATTACTTACTAAAACCATTATTACAAATCAAGAAAAGTCTGCCTCATGCAAAATTATATAAATCCCACCGTAGAGGTAAGGGTAATTCTACTCTATAGAGTACCCACTCATATCGTACACAATCAGCAATCGGCTGACATGAAGGCTTGACAAGCCGACCATATTAAGAATATACATATGACAAGAATGGTCTCTACTATAAAGGAAAATTGTTTTACAGTGGGATAAGTTAAGGAAGAAGGAAATATCAAATCCTAGTTATTTGGATGCCAGAACAGTTATCATCCAGCAGAGATCTTTAAATTGCTATTTACTATATATATATATATATATATATATTTTTTTTTTTTTTGGGGGTCACATTAATGCTATTTACTCAGATACCATGCTCAATCGTAAACAGTGGAAACTACCAAGCTGACAATATCAGTCAGCCAAAGATCCCCAATTGTTGGACCTAATCCTCCAAGAAAAGTAACTCTGTATCAATCAATTGTTGAAACTCCAACCTCAAACACGTAATTTTTTCCAAGCTTGAAAAATTCATTTGCCTAATCCACAGGCGGGTCCAAATTATCAATATACTGTACTCGACATTGTACTTCGCAGATTCGTCTATTTTGTTTACATTATCGGATTTTTCTTTTTAAACAATGTAAAGACTGCTATTGTAAGTTCTTTTCCGCTTAATTTGTAGCTGGAATTTTAAAATTGTTATCCAATATCTCAAATTTGAAGACTAAATTTTATGCATGCTCAAACTTATAATCATATGCAATGTGGCATAATACAATCCTAAGTAACTCTCCTTTCTAAGTAGTTATCCAATTTATAAAGAAATACTCTATCAAAGTTACTCACCAATTTTTCAAATCTTTTCTACTAGTCCTATATTATCATTACTTTTCAAATTATACATGATAAATATAATATTTTATTATTACTATATATTATATTAATATCATTTTATTTATTACTAAAAATTACAAAAATAAAAAGCATCCACTGCTTTGAGTAATGGCATAATGACAAGAGAGTAATCTGACATAATGTTAGACTTTAAGAAACCCCAATGATGAAATCTTGAAGTTTTAATACTAAGATAATATGATATAAGAACTGTGAGTGTGCCTTTGATAAGGTCTTACCATAGCATTAATGGGTTATTCTAAACTATCGAAGAAGAATAGACAAATTTGGGTAGAAGCTAAAAAAACATGCGAGCTACTTAATGGATGTAACTCACTACTCGAGCACAACATTACTTACAATTTGTTGGATGTAACACACCAATCCAAGTTGAAGGGTTGCTCACTGTACAACCTTGCTTAAGGGTTCATATGAGCTGAAGGAGAAGAGTTTTACAAGAAGAGCTCATGGAAATTTCATTAAACTGCTGAAAGTGTAAATCTCATGAATCTAGCTTTTTGAGTATAGAATTGAACTCATGTATTATAGGTAATTTTCTTAAGTGAATAAAGCTAGCAAATTTAAAACCGATTAAAATTTTAAGTCAAAACCAAAGATGAATATAAAAAACTCTAACTTATTAGTCGAAACTCTAATCGTATATGAAAATCTTAAATCCTAAATATGTGTAACTGTAAGTATTGACCTTGAACCTAATAAAAGTCTTAATCGCATATGAAACCCCTAAATTCTACCTACGTATATATACGAAAGATCGAACCTGAACTTGATTAAAACCATAAGACTAAAACTTTAAGGTTATAAAACACCTAAATTTACCTCAATGGTAATAAAGCTCTAATCGACTATGATTATTAAACGATATGCTTAATCACATAAAAAATCGCTAACGAACGATTAAAGATAACTTTTAAATGTTAATAGTACTAAATTAATTCATAAGATTGATAATATTATTTTATCATTGTTAGTAACCTTATATATATAAATAAATTACTAGTATATAAATTTAATTATTTGAACCTAATTATAATGTTTATTGTAGTTTATGTGTGATATAATAAATGCTAATAACATATTTTATAATTTTCTTTATAATTATGTTGTTTATTATTCTAAATAATATTTATAGGGTTAGAAATATTTAAAGAAAATTCAAATTTTTATTTTTTTTTTTTTTTTTTTTTTTTTTTTTTTTTTTTTTTTTTTTTCCTTATCTTTTTCTTTTTATTTTCTTTTCCTTCCTAATTAATATGTGTTAGATATATATATATATATATATAATATTATATAATTAAAATATTGACCAAGTCAATATGTCACTATCATCTAGAATTTTCTTTTCTCTTCCTTTTCCTTTTCCTTTTCCTTTTCCTTTTTATTTTTCTTTTCCTTTCTTTTCTCTCCCTTTATGCCATGACAAATTTCTATCCTCTAGAATACTCTCTAATCATCTTCAATTTTCTCAAATATACACACAAAACTCATCCATCTTCTCTCCCCTTCCAAACAATCATTCTCTCTCTACCTTTTCATCTTTCTTATTTTCCTTTTTCCCTCATTTTCTCTAACTACCAATCCACTTCCCACTACACTACACATCCCATCATCTCATCTATATTTAGGAGAGAAAGAGAAGAATTTCTACATCAAATCATTCCTAAAGTAAGTAAATACAATTCCTTTGTATTTCTTTTGTATATTGTTTGTATTTATTGTATTATGTAAATTAGGTTTTAGGTATTTTCTTGCATTTTTTTCTCTATGCTCATATGTACTTTGTTCATATGTATTTTTTTTTTTTTTATATATTAGAAACTATGTAGTAGAAAATACATGTACTTTGGCTTATATATTATGTATGTGTATTAAATTTGAGTGGATAATCTATTTCTTTTAGAAATCATGTTCATAAGTGTATATATGTTATTATACATATATATACATACTTATATGTAAGAATATATAATAAGGTTAGTAGGCATAGGTACATATATACAAGTATATGTACGGTTTATGTAAGTATATATATATAAATACATAATATATACATACATAAATAGAGTAAATAAGAAAATTAAGATAAGGAACATGTATAAATATATACATAAATGCCCTAAATACATGTACTATATTATATACATAAACATACATTAAGATATAATAGGTATATATATATATATATTTGTATATGTAATATATTGAAATCCCTAAAAAATACATTAAGAAAATATAATATACGTATAAATATATGGGTGTAAAAGTATGTATAAAATTGAGTATAAATACATATATACATATATATACATGTATATAAATATGTATGATAATAAGTATATTAAATGTATAAATATATATATGTACATATGCATACATATATAGGTATACGTATGATAATAGTACAGTATGAGTATATATACAAGTATATATACAAGTACATACACTAATATGATAAGGGTAAATATATAAATAAGATATATAGGTATATGTATACAATATGAATACATAAATATTTACAATATTCTATTTAATATAATATAGGGAAAATAGATGTACATATGTATACATATTTATGGCCCAAAACCCATAAAGTTATGTAGGGCCCATAATATAATAAACAAATAAATAAATTATGATATCATATAGATATATGTAATAATAATACAAAATTTAAGAAATAAAAAAATATAAAAAAAAAGTCTCAAGAAAATTCAATAAAATTGCCACATGGACTAATAATAAAATGTCATGTCAATAATTTTTCTAAAATATTCAATTGAACCACAAATTATAAAAATAATTAAAAAATAAAATAATAATCAATTAATTAAATAAGAAAACTACGATAATAAAAAAATTAATAAAATTGGTAAATTAAGCTTAAAAATGAAAAATAATGAAATAAATATAAAATATATTCAAAAATAAAAGATTTCAAGAATATAAAAATTAGAAATGGAGTAAACCATAAAGTAATAAAGAAAAGCGTAAAATTGATAAATAAAATTATTTGGGTCAAAATAACTAAATTTGTAATATTTTAGACTCATAATGAAAAATGCAGGTTTTAACGTTCAAAATAGACTTTGATACGTGAATGTATGTCTAAAAACGATAAAAATTAACTATTAATTTATGAATATTGAAGTTAGAATGAAAAAGTTGTACGCGATTTAGGATTTAGAAAAAACCAATAGATATAAGTAAATTGATTACATTATTTAAGTGATATGATGTTACAAATAAATAATTAGGATAAAACTCTAACTAAATAAAAAAAGTATCTAAATGCAATTATTTACAAATATACATATATAATTACCTACAAAGAGAAACCGACAAATACATATTATAAAGCGCAAATAAGATGTGAAGTTCTTTAGAAGGTCAAAGTGTTATACATGTACATATATACCTAAAAATCAAAACATTTTGAAAAAAATATATATGCTTTTATATATAATAACAATATATGTTAATATGAAATATCAATAATAAGGACAATTAATAATAATAATAATAATTTTGATAATGATAACAATAAGATATAATCATACACTTACAGGAAATAAACTGAATATATGTATACATACATACACAATATAATCTTAAAATAATACTACAATATAAATGAGCTAAAGTTTTCAATTATTTAAATAAATGATTTCAATATTTTCACCTAGCTTTATTACTTTATCTAACTTGTCATAACATATTACTATTTATCCTACCATACATGAAAATCATAATTAAATCACAATATAACAATATATTAATATAAAACTTATAAAAAAATGAGAAAAACCCAAACTCGTGTAATATTTACTAAGTTAGAGATTATTACTTATAAGATAAAATAATATTTCTAAACATTACAATAAATAAGTTAAGCAATATAAAATAACATTAAAAATCTTAATCAAACTTTATCGCTAAAGAAATACAGTTGAACTCAATAAGAATTTACTATAAGAATGTAAAGATAAAAGATAAAAAGAAAAAATTACATGCGATTTAATATTTAAAAGGAAATGGGAATCGTAAGATAGATAATGAGCTACTTAGGCTATTTAGCACTACGTTTAGATACTTATTAGGTTTGTTTTATTTTTATATATCATGAAATATTGATTAAGAGGGAAAGTCACCTATTAACTGCTACAATCCATATTGGCTTTAGTCAAGTCAATACCCTCGATGACTTTATATTTGTTTTATACTTGTAATTAGTGCACTTAAGTCTTATATAATAATTAATTGATGCATGGGGTTCAGAATATGCATGTGGTTGAATATTGTTTGTTTGCTATGTAAAAATGTAGTTAAATTTGATAATTAAAGAATAAATTGTTTGATGGATTGTTGCATGATTTCGATGGTTTGTTGGTATTAGTTGATCACTTAATAAATTGACTTAATCATATTCGATTTAACTTAAATTAAATGAATTGTGCATAAGCAAGAATATTGTATATAATGTTCTGGTTGTCATTTCATACGGATGGTAATGAAGAACCTTATAGCGATGGGATTCCTATATGATTTGATTAGTATAACGCAGAAGCACTTATGCAATAAGACCTTATCCTAGGCTTACAAGTTTACTTGGCATCGAAGACATTAACCATGGGTAGTCGGGGGTTGAGTCTAAAGACCATTGCTGTAGGGCGTGAGCGTAAACTATGGCGGTTACCTCATCGCTAGACTTAAGTTTTTATGTACTATTGGATTTCTTTAAAATGAAAATGTATTTTGTGAAATATAGAATTTAAATTATGATTAAAAACCTAGGTGTTAGAACTCAGTTGGAATTGGTACCGATGAATCTCTAACTTTTACTTTGAAGGGCATTAAATTCGATGTTATATGCAACACTAGTCAACTGCATATATTGTTTAGCATACTACTTATTCATATATTCATATATTTGTTAATAATTTTTTTGATAACCTGCTTATCGGTATAGCATGAGAGATAACTCAATAAGGTCGTGTAACTTACTCTCAAATAGTTTTTTTTTTACAGGTTGATAAATAATTGGGTATGAATTAAGAGCCAAGCATTGAGTGCATATATTAAGATGTTTTAGAGATTAGAACTAGAGATAGATTATAAACTTGTTAAAACATTAAATGTAAATACTACCCTTATATTTAGATTTTGCAACTTTGGTATGTATAAATTTTAGATCTTTATTACTTGATCTTATTGTTTAGTATGTGATACCGATTCTCTACAATTTTGAAAAACTATGGAATATTAGATATTCATGGTTATTTCTATTTTATGATATATTAATAAATTAAAAAGGAACCCTAATAAGTAATTATTTAAAGCTTTGCAATTTCTAATTTATGAGACGATTTTCATATTATGGGTGTATACATAATACAAAAATTTTAGACAATTCTACTAGGCTCTCTATAGGGTCTTAACAAAAAGTCTCCGTAAAACCCTATACAAGTGTCTTATTTATTCATAGTGGCAAATTTGTAAATAAAATGATATAAAGGATGTCCTAGCAGCATTCCTTTAACTACAAAGTAAAATATGAGGATAACTTGGTAATAATAAAATAAATAAAAAGTCCTAATAACACAACTTAAAATAGATAGGCAACTGAGTTATTTAGGTGATGAGCTGTTAAGTGGAGCTGATAAGTTGTTTGGGACCTTGATGACCTGTCTAGGCTGACCTGTAATTTCATCAACTTGTTTATGCCAACCTATTTATGTTAACTTATTTGCAACCAACCTGATTTCGTTGACCTATTCTTGATGATTTGTTTCTAACAACCTATTTTGTTGAGCTCTCAAACAGGTAGCAAGTTTTCATATAAGCTTCTTAAACAAGTCTCCACATTATGAGCTCTCGAATAAGTCTCTCAATGAGCTTCCAAAAGGTCTCCTTACTCGAATGAGCTCTTTACCAAGTCTCTACCACACAAAGAGCTCACCAACAAGTCTCCTAAACATGAAAAACACATAAGTAAAGTTTTCAATATGCAAGGAACTCCCAAATAAGCCCTAGATAAGATCTCCAATAGGCCTCTTGTGCTTAGAAAGCTTCCACATAGGTCATTGGCACTTAGGGAACTTAGTAGCAAGTCTCCACCATAGCCCATAACTTAGCACTTTGTTAATTGGATAACTTGTAGCCTATTAAGAGTTGTGATAGATTAAATAATTGAAACATTTATGCAAAATTGATGGATTAAAGAAAAGATAGAGATGAGATTTAATGCATGTCAAGGATCTTAGATCAAGGTTGCTCAAGAAGAAGAGATAGAAAGCGTAAGGAACAACATGGATTAAAGTAAGTTATGAGTAAAAGTCTTAAAGAAGTTACTGGAGAATTGATGAATTTGAGTAGATGCTAAGGAAATTCTAGTACTTTCATAAGAAGTTTGTATATTAAAGGAAATGGGTAGGAGATTTAGGTATGTGTAAAAGTTAGAATTAGAAATAAATGGATTGAGTCATGTTTAAAGCTAGGGAAACTCTGTAAAGGTGAAAATATGGTAGTAGGAATGTTTGTATGAGGCTATTTAGAATAGCTATATTAATTTAAGAAGGTAAAAAAATAGTATCCTTATGTAGCAAGAATAGGTTATGGAATAGGTAATAAAAGTATACACTTAAACCCTTTACTATCTAAGAAGGAAAACAAATAAATATAGCATTGGATATATCTGAACCTATATGAAATAATATTCTTCATATATACCTTAGCACGCATGAGTAAGCTAGGAAGAGAATAGCAAATCTATTGCTCTCATGTTCCCTTTATTCAATTCTCTAATTGTCATTACTCTTATGTCCTATGTTGAGAGCTTTTTTTCTTTTTATATACTATTGATCCAATCATGTCATGTTGATTATAAGACTAGTAATTGGTGAATTCCTTTATGTTTCTTCTTAGTCTAAGAGTTGTATCAGTCTTGTTTGACTCAAATCAAATCTAGCTAAGTTGAGTCATTCTCTATTTCATTTGAGTCTAAGTCAACGAAAAGTTCAAAATTTCCATACTCATACATAATACTATATGTGCGCTAGATCTATCAAGTACTCATGCCCTTAATTATGATAGAGCTGTGATACTTAAAGAGTTATAAAAAAAATATACATAAGGAAAGGGATTATATGTAAGTTACATTGAATGACAATATTGTTATGACTAACCTTAAGTAAAGGTAGGAAATGAGAAATGTGCTAAGTGTAGAAACTGAGTCAAAAAGTATTTGAAGGTGGAATCCCAACTAAACTGAAGATCAAAGATCGTGTTAGAACGTGTCTTGTTAAGGAACCTTAAACTTGATGTGACTCAAAATTTGGGTTAGAGTGTATTATAACTTGGAATTAAGAGAACGTATTAAGCCAAAACCTTGGTCAAAAGGTATAAGAAGCAAGGATTGAACATGAACCAATCTAGAAACACAATAGCTTATCAACCCAAAAATAACATACACAATAATGAATAAACTCACTCTATCTTTATAACTTATATTACTACAAAAGATACTAAGTATATTATGAGGATTAACAATGTAAAGAATATGTTAGAAACTATTTTGCTGGGAATATTGAAGATAACCTCACTTAAAAGGATATGTTTGTCTCATAAAGCTATAAGATAACAAATGGAATGGAGATAAAAGCGATGGTTATTAACCCTAATAAAACCTAAGGAGGGATAAAGGAAGTATAAGATATTGCAAAAGTTAAGGTAAGGGATGTTTACAGCCAATTGTATTAAGGTTATAATATAGAAGTTACATAAAAGTATGAGTGACTTAACCATGACAAGCATTGAGGTGTAGAGGGTACCATAAAATAAAAAATAACCCGAGCCTCTAGCAATTATGTTAAGTTACAAATATATAGAAATTGAACCAAAAGATAAAAATTTAGTTCTTAAATTATAAGCATGAGGCTCAAAATTAGGATAGAGGGTCTTGTTAGCTTAGGGAAAGTATAAAAAATTTGGCAAAGTGAGCAAGAACCAATGATAGACCATATACTCACTATTACTACTTGAACCCTTACAGTATGGAAAGAATATAGCAAGAGGATATAAACTTAGAAGTGATGACTTGAAAGGTACAAAGAATGGCTATATGAATTAACATAAGAAAACCTATGAATATGATTGGGTGCACGTGTATTGAAGTTATAACTTTAACAAAAGTTGATGAGTATGACATGATGTGAAAATCAGAGTTAGGTAGTAGAAGTGTAATGGTTTCTTCAAAACTTGTTTATCCTAAAGTGTGAAAATTTCTTGAATGGAACTTTTTGTAAAAGGGATGGAATATGAGACCCCAATTTTCGACCAACTATGGAGGACTTAGAACGATAGCATATCCTTTATAAACATGGAATTTAGAAAATATGACTTGGAAAATAAGGAAATAAAGTGGTCATAAATAGTATAAGTCAAGAGTACTATCACATAAAGTGACTGTAGCTGCTCAAAATTGGTATATATAGAGTTTTCGAAAAATATTATTGGAATCGAATAAATTTTTAATATAAGGTTGAGAAACATCGTATTAAAGTTATTTTCAAAAATAAAGTATATAAAGTATTTAATTTAACAAAAGCGTAGTTTTATCGGTATGATTTATATTTTTTATCACAAAAAAAAAAAAAATTCAAGTTTTGGAAGTTAACAAGCCCTTCTAGATAAATTATTTGCACAAGGAAGTAAATAAAAAGGCATTAGGTAATGACTAGGAAATATGTATATATGTTAAATATATTTAGTTATAACTAGTATATGATATATGTTGTTGTTATCAATTAAAACCATGGCATATGAATGATATATTAATTTACTTACATAAAATTAGGAGGAAAAAATCAATAAAATAATTATAACTATTTCCCTTTGGAAACAATATGTGTAGGACACTCTTAGAAGTGAAGATTTGGAACTTGTTTTAGTCATTGACATCTAATCTATGGTTTAATAAAAGGAGAATGCAAGGGAGATACATTTGTCCCACTGAAAGAAAAATCTACTAACTCTATCCTCTTACTTATAAAATCCTAAGATCACATCTAATATTCACTTTGGGCAGTAGTAAGTTTGGAAAAACTAGAGAGAGATCAAGAAGCTTAAGGAATAATTTAAGAAAAAAAAATTATCAAAAATATAGTGTAAATATGGGTATATGTGAGATCAGAAGGATAAGCATGAACTGCTATACAACCATCACCATAGGCTGAAGGAATATGCTACGTTTAGCCTTGTTGACATAACTAATACTTCCGATAGTGGTTGAAAACCTAAACTCTATTGAGTAATCCATTTTGCTTCAATTTTAGATTAAATTTTAAAAATAGTAAATATTATCTAGAAATTATGAAATTTAGCATTCCTAGGTATTGTTGCATATAAAATCCAAAAATGAAATCAGATTCTTGAAATTCATAATTGTTATATGAGTTCATTAAGAAGTCAAGCTTAAAAACGAATTTTGCATTAATTTTTAAAAATCGTAAATGGTGTAATTTAAACCTCAATTTTTGTATACAAGTTTGTAAAAGGGTCTATTTGATTTTATGTAAGGAATCGTGAAAAATTAAGAAGTTGGATTTTAAGTAATTTTAGTTTAATATGAAGTAATAAGCTAGAAGTGTATACGAGTGATATTTTTTTAAGCAATTTAACTTGTATGTGTTATAACATGGTTGTAATTGTGATTTGGAATAATTAACTAATTTGGTGGAGTACGAAAAAGATGAAACTTGGGTTGAGAAGAAGTGATTTAGTGATATGATAAGTGAAACCACGAGCTTAGATATTGATTCAGAAAGTAGGTTAGAACTTTAGCTAATTTAAAATCTTATATTGGATTAGTATTCAAAAGTTGATTTAGAGGATTTCTTGATAGGACCATTAAGTTGAATCTACTTCAAAAGTTAGGTTAGAAAGTTCTAAGCTGGATTTTTATATTGGAGTTAGCTTAGAAAGTGAGTCAAATGTTAAGTCAAAAAGTACCTAAAACCATAGACATAAATATCTTCTTAAATTAATTTGTATTTAACTTATAAGTAGTTATTGCATATATGCTCTCTAGGTGAATTAAGTAAAGATGGACTTTATGTGGAAGCATAGGTTTTGAGTTATCGACAATTCCAAGTAAGTGGATACTTGTTTGTTTGAGTAGATTATATCTAGACATATGTTTTATTAACTTACCCGATTATGGTTGGTTTAACTGCACTTAGGTGCAAGTATGACTTGATAATTGATGACATATGAGATGATTCATGATCTTTTTGGTGTATATTGTTGGATGAAGCATGCTAAGCTATTAAATTTGATGATTGTAAATTGTGTTGATGCTTAGATATGCTTATTGATTGAGATCTATGTTAACTTAGACAAGAAGTTAGGTACTAGCTTATAACCTTGCCTCCTAAGGTGTTCATTTAAGTAAACTCAATGAAAAGGCTTTAGAAATGAAAACGTGAATGAAATGAAGTAAAAGCTTGGCTATTAAATAGATGAGTAAGCTTGCTTAATATTTGCTTAGTAATTGATCGATATGTGAATGATGCATTCATGACATGAGATGAAATGGACCTATAGGTTAAGTTTTCTAAAACTGGGATTTTGCTTGGCTAAACTTTATTTTGTTACTTGGGTTTTGTTAAGTAAAGAGTGTAGTTTCTAAAAGCTTAGTTTTGTAAAGCAAATAGCTTAGTTTATAAAATCTGGTTTTTCAAGCATATAAAAATTACATAGCTTCTGCTAGGTTAAGTGCTTTTTTAAGTTCTAGGATAAGTTATCTAGATGCTCGAGACTGTTGATTAACAAGATGGGCTTAGCTAGGGCTAAGGCTAAGGCTAGGGTTAGGTTTAGGTTAGGATATCAACATTGATCCATGTCACATAAAGGAGCACGGCATATGTTTGTTACATTTGCATTGCTTGGCTAAGCTAAATAGTGCTATAGTTGAAATAATAACCTGCTTGGAGATTGTGTTGTGATATTTTGGTGTTATATGTTTGTCCACTCTCACCTAATTATAATAAGCTTAAGGGTTAGGTTATCTTATCCTCAAGTTAAAAATGAGTTAGACAAGGCATCATATCGTAGAGGCAAAGAGACTTCAAGATGCTAGTTAGAGACAACTTCCCTTAGAGCAAACGATTATTTGCAAGATATGAGTCAAGTTCTAAACATGGCTCTTAAGGGAGATCAATAGATTACATTGTAAAGAACTTGGTATAGTTGCAAATGAAATATGTAGACTTTCTAATGAAATTATATAATGTAAAGATATATCTTAATGGAAACATGTAATGTACAAGAGTTGTATAATTGTGACACTCAGAGTTTAGCTCATACATGAAACTTCCTTTGTGATACTACTATGAGAATGAAAGGCAACTTGAAATTATGTACTAAATGAAGTGAATGATAGGTGGATTACAAGTTTTGCTTTATTTTTAACTCAGGAATAACAGTAACAAATTGTTTTCAAGCACAAATAATTGAAAAAAAAAATTAAGCAAATGCTTAGAAGGTAAGGCATTACAATTGCAACTCATACATCTAAATATTCTTTAATCCAATTATTGTCAACTATCTAGAAATTTTTATATTTTTTATATTTTTTTTAATATTAATCATTGACTCTTTAATGAAAATTAATTTACTTACTATATTTATCCATATATAATTACTTATTTTACCATTCCATTCAAAATTATATGGATGAATAGCTATAAAAAAAATTAGAAAGGAAGTTGAATTAAATAAATATGTGCAAAGGTAATATTATTAGTAAACTATTCTATTTATTTAATTATGGATTATCTAGAAAAATATAAAGGAATGACCCATATTTTTGCAATTTTGCTAAAAGGAAAAAAGAATGCCTCAATTTCTTAACCATGAATTTAAAGGCTTGTACTTATAACTTGCCTTATTTAAGGACATCCATCCATGTCATATCAAACCCCATTAACAAGACAAAAGCCTTTAAATAAAGATGACTTGTAAACATAGGCTATCAAATGCATGGTAAAAAAGATCCAAATGCTTTCCTAAAAGTCTAAAGCCCTTAAATAAGGATGACTCGTAAACATAGGCTATTAAATGCATGGTAAAAAAGATCCAAGCCCTTTTCTAAAAGTCTAGTCAAATAAAGGCACTTCCTCTGCATTTTTCCCTATTTCCATACTATAATTTTCCTTCAATTACTTATTAAAACCATTATTAAAAATTAAGCAAAGTCTACCACATGCATAATTATATAAATCTCAATGAAGAGATAAATAAGTAATCTTATTCTAAAGAGTATCCATTCGTATCCTACTCCATCTATAAATAATTAAAATGAAGACGTGACAAGCTAACCTTACTGGAAATATACATATCACCAAGATGAATATCAAATCCTATTTATTTTGATGCCAAACTAGTAATTATTCCATACAAATCTTTTAACTACTATTTACTCCTTTTTTTTTTTGAGACATTTAGCACTATTTACTCAAGTTATAAACCTTGTAAATTTAGCCATTTGAGTGTAAGATTAAACTTCAATACTATAAATAACTTTAAGAGCTGATAAGATTAAGTAAGATAAGAATTTTATTAAGTTATAAATTTGAATATATTATAAGTAATAAAATACCTAAAATTTTAATTGAAACTTAAATTGCATATAGAAACCTAAATTCGATATATGCGTAAATATTCGAAATCGAATCTGAACTTGATTAAAATCCTAAAACTATAGCTTTAAGGTTATAAAATGAATAAATATCACTTAATAGTAATATAATCGTAGTCGATTACAATTATCAACTAAATCGTGTAATTACGTAAAACTTTTAACGAAAACATTAAAATAACTCGTAAAAATTATAATTGTAATGGGTACTAATTAAATTGATAAATTTTTATAAAATCTCAAAATTAATTTGTAAATGTTATTTTTATTATTTTTATGTTTAGAAAAATTTCATATTATTATTTTTATTTTCCTTTTTTCTTTCTTTTCTTCCTTCTAATTTTTCTTATTGCCACATTCCAGTTCTAGAAGACATTAACAGCCCACATGAATTATTTTCCCCTCTAAGTGTTGGATTTTGCAAACCAAATATCAAATGCAATGATTTAAGTTATCCCATCCTCATAAATACTAATATCTCATAGGATTGTTTCTTTACTTTATTCTTTTACTTAATCCATGGTTTTGCTTCTTCATATTGGAAATTCCTGCAAGTTAAAACCAGAAAAGAGAAAAGAAACAAAGCAAAACACATACTCACAAAACGCCAAAAAAAGAAAAAGAGAGAAAACAAAAGCAAAACAATTAACACACACAATTTAACAAGTAATTAGAAGAAGAAGAAGAAGAGGAAAAATAAAAAGGATTTAGGTAGGTTAATTATTTATTTTGTATATATATGTATTTTGTACTATCTATATACTAAAGATTTTATTTATTTATTTATTTATTTACATGTCCATATATGTATGCATGAATAAATATATACATATGTATTAGGTATTTTACTTATTTGTGTATATATATATAGGCATGTATATATATATATATATTATTATGTATAATACACAGTATATGTATATAGGTATAAATGCAGTACATATAGTATGTATTTTCCTACACATTTATTATTTATAGATGTATACGTGTATATTATACATGTATATATATTTAGTATTTTGTTATATAATATATGTAGGTATATATGTATAGTACATGTATGTGTACTAGGTATTTCTTTTATATACATATATATATATTTAGTATTTTATTTAATTATTTATGTACATATGTGTGATTATGTATATATATGTAATTATTATTATTTTTACTATATGAGATATGTACATGTATACGTATAATATAAGTATATATACTTAACAGTTTCAAAGTATATGAATTTTTGTGTATTTGTATATATATATATATATAGCTAATGTGAATTTGTATATATACATATTATTAATAATATTTTGTATTTTAGTATATATATATATATATGTATATAATACAACCATATATGTACCCATTTAAATAAAGTATAAATACGTATATATTAAACTTGTACATAATGTATAACTAAGGTTAGAATAATTTATTATATAAAGTATAGTATATGTATAAATGTACGTATATGAATAGTGACGTATACGTAAAAATATGAGTATATGTAAATAGTATATAAAATATACTATAATATTAAGTTAATAAATAAATTAAGTTAATAAGAATATATATACATATATAAGAATACCGCAAAATAGGAAAATAATGTGTGGCACCCTCACGTGCTACCACGTCATCATATATATATAAGTTAAGTAATTTTTTAAATTAATAATAATAATAAATAAGTTATTAAGTAGGAAAAATAATAAAGTGGAAAAAAATTGAATTAATAATTCTAAAATCTCAAAAATAAGTAATTATAGTAAAATAAGCTTAAAATAAGAAAATTTATCAATTATACGATCTAAGTAATTATTAAATCATAAACATACTAAAAAAAACTTAAATTGATATTTTATAACTTTTTAAGTTAAAATAATGAACTTTATAATATTTTTATATTACAGTCAAAACTATAAGTTATAATGTAAAAAACGAACCTTACTACGAAAAAATATGTTAGAAAACGATCAAAATGAACTATAAGTTCATAAGAATCCAAACTAGAATAAAAATTTATGATAACCGAGAAAAGTAAGTAAATTATTTAAGTAAAACTATGTTTACACTATATTTAGGTTATAGTAAGAAACTAAACAAATAATAATAGATATTTAGTTAATAGGGAAACCTAATTTTTCAAAATACTTATAAACTTTCTTATCTTTTAGATATTCGATTATTGAGTCCTAAAATTTCTCAAAGGCCGAGAAAGTAAGCAAAACCCAGGTGATGAAGTTCTTATGATTTGCAATCTACTTACTGTTTGTTATTTACTTGTTGCTTGTTGATTAATATTGATTGTTTGTTTAATGACTGATTACTTTGTATGCTATCATCCGTATTATCACTTTCTTAAATTAGTAAATGTAACTATTCGACTAAAGACAACAGTTATATTTATTACATGTCTATGATCCAACTGGTATGTTGACAAAGAGTGTTAGATTTGCAAATTTTTTATAAAAGTGTTTTTAGTAAATGTTTTTCTTATCTTAAATATACTTTTAAATGATTTTTGAAAAAGCTCGTCAACCCGTAAATGATGTTTTCCTTGTTAAGACAAAGTTAGCATAATATCTCCAATTGTTTGTGAGATAACTCATATATTTATGTTTGTAGGGCTTTAGATATTTGTTAATAGCAAGATGAACTTGCTATTTGTGCCTGTGGGGCTTTTGATATGTTTGGTGAGCAGCTTTAATTGAGGTCCACCTATATTAATTATTGATTCTCAGACTAAGGTAATAGTCGAATAATATCTTATGGGATTGTGCCCCCAAGCAATCTCATGTAGTTAAAGTGAAGTGTTTGATGCAGGTAAGTATAGAGGAAAAATCGATGTATAGATGACTCAAATCTACACATTCCATAATTTCGGACTCCTATAGATATGTTGCTTACATTTATTACGTTTACATTCATTTCGTATGTAGATAACTTGTATATGCGCTAATAATGTTTGATAACTTGCTTGACGATAGCGGTGAAAAAAGAACTCACAGAGTACAAACTGAAAATAGAATCGACAATGTTAGAATCGATTGAAAAGTATATAGTGATACAGAAACAATTTATATAGAGTATATTCATATGATATAATTATGTAGTATTCCTTATAAATTAGTAAGTTGTTTTACCTTACCTTAACATTTAGTAGGAGATACCGATTCTTTACAATTCTAATGAATTATGGCTTATTGGATATCTATAGTCACTTCTATTTTATATCAAATTATTTAATTAAAATAAAAAACCTTAGTATTTAATTATTTAAAGTTTTATAATCCTTAACTTACAAGGCGGTTTTTGTATCAAAGATACACATATAATATAAAAATTTTAGATAATTCTACTAAGCTTCCCTCTTAAGGTCACGACACAAATCCTGTAACTTGGTATCAATCAATTGTTGATATTCCAACCTTAAACATGTAATCTTTTCCAAGCTTGAAAAATTCAAGTGCTTAATCCATATAAAGGTCCACACTATAAATATACAATACTCAGACATCGAACTTCAGTAATGAAGTAGAAGATTTGTCCATTTCGTTTGCACGATCAAATTTTTCTTTTGGGATAATATAAAGGCTACTATTTCAACCTTTTTTTATTTATTTTAAAACAGAAAATTTAAAATTATTAAACTAATATCTAATACCTGAAATTGAAGTCACTAAATATTATATATGTAACATGCTCAAACTTATAAGCATATGCAATGTGGCATAAAACAAAATTTATAATAAGAGTGAAACTGTATATATCTTTATATGTATATATGTACGTATGTATATATATATATAACATATAAAATATATGATACCATGAGGAATCCGACTTCACAGTAAATTATGTCTATTTATAGAAAAAATGAAATTAAAGTAAAGCTGTCAATGGTTTTATAGAAGTTATTGCTGTGACTTGTTTTTTTACCGTTAATTAGTACTATTTTACTGACCGTAGGTGGAATTTCTAGTGTCTTCCGCACCCTCCTTGGAGATTAGCCATCAGACAAATTTCACGGTCATTTTCAAGGACGAAACTGACAATAATGAACCATGTCACACTAAAACCATCTCATCTCCAAAATTCTCCGAATCCAAGCCTAGATCTTGATTAAATACAGCTATGACGACAAACTCACACTAAATGTAGGTTGACGGAATAATTTTTTTTTTTTTTTCCTGAAACATAGACTTCTATTTATATATGTAGTACTCTAAATGGATACCGTTGTATATGTATGGCATTCATAATGGTGTTTGTTTCTCCCTAGTGAATACTTTCCTCGAATATTCCGTATAATGACGTTTGCTTTATAAAAAAAGTAGGACACCAGTAGTGGGTGGTGAGATGGGTTTACATGGTCTTTTATAATTAGATAATATAATCGTGACAAAGCAAGATTTATCACATGCTGAAACTCTAGAATAAATGCCATAATCTTGTCTACTACAAATAAATAATAATAATAATGTATAATACAGTCTATAATCCAGGATTGTACAAGAGGAAATAAAAAAAAAAAAAAAATTAGGAAAGAAGAAATCATGAAGATAACATAGTAATACATATTATTCTTCTAAAATTATAAATGAAAAAATAAAAATCGAAATATTCAAAGCAAGGAGAGCAACCAAAAGGATCTAGCCCCTCCCTTACTTGACAATGTACCACATCTATGTATAAAATACACAATATTTGTGAGACCTGGCGGTTCCACGGGTCTAGCGTGGTTTGTAGCCCTAAAACCATAGACTTAGGGGACCCATGGTGGTTCATATCAAAAAATTTGAGAAGGGAATTATTATAAAAAAAAATAGAAAATGTTTATATAACAAATAAAAGCATAATATTGAAATTTTAAAATATTTTCATGAAAACTTAGAAAAATTATATCTCATCTATTAGTAATATGGAAGTAGCTTTCATTTTTTTTTTTTCTATTTTGTTTCCAATTTCTAGACTTTTATCCCACATTATTAATACTATGGCTCAAGTTGGATGTGATTATATAAATAAATGCAAATGCTGTATGACGCCTTGGAGAAATGGGATAAAGATTAATGTTTTTAAGTTCATTTTTTTTGTAAGCTAAACTTTAAGTATAAATTGTTTTCCAAAACATAAAAACCATAATTTAGGTCAATCCATAGATCAAGACCAATGAACTGAAATCATTTGAAGCGATGGTCCAAGAAACCAAATCTATCCTAGTTCTCCTATTTGTGGCATTGCGGACCCATGGTTCGGGTTGGTTTGAATCTGTTCTAAACACAACACCTAGATTTATGCCGGACTAATCCAATTACCCTGACTAAACATGAAATGTGAATCCAGAAAATATGCAATTATTTTTCCATTTCATACCTACTTTAGTATTTGAAAGAAGCACGAGACTAATGATATCATTCTTAGTGGACATTGATAAATATGATATGTCAAAGCTGAAGTTCACCACTACTTAAGCTTTCATTACTTTTGTTGGGGCATAGCATCATTCCAGCGTAATGATGTTCCAAGTTTATGGACTTATTAGATACAATAATCAATAGGTGAAAAAAGTGGTGGGGAAAAGGGTACCTTATCTTCCAGGCTAGTGGAGCAAATGTGGTTCCACTAATACATGTACTTGAGGAATTGAAACTATGTAGAATTATCTAAATGGTGGTGTAGATGTAAACATTGTATTGATCAACTTCATGAGCAGAACAAGCCTAATAATGTTCGATGTCTATGTTGGGATATATGCAGCCAGATTCCACTTTATTGAGAATCCGATCTGAAATTACGATGGTAATTTCATGGAATATATATTCAAGAAATAACCAAGCATAGAACAAAAAGTAAAAAAAAAAAAATGGTGAAAAATCACTAGCATCTGAATAAATAATTCATCAATATAATAGCATGATGCTGGGTTCTCGTAAACTCTTCAGAACAACGCTTCCATAGCTCAGCCTCTTGGAATTTACATGACTATCTCTTGGTCGTACTTTTAACAATATCATACATATATATAAATACATAAATAAATACATATACATGCGTATATATTATAAATCTATATATATATGTATGTATAAGTTCTCAAAACCTCAACACAGACGTGGGCGCAAGTCAGTCGTGCCTCGATACTGAACTGGCATGTTGTGTCAATGATTTAAAACAGATCTGGTGCTGGTTCTCAACCCGTCTCTGGATCCACAGGTCAGGAGTTCTTTAGCCACCTAGACCCATGGAACTGTGGGTCTAGATGGGTTTGTTGACATCCCTTTAAAGAGGAGAAAAAAAAAAAAAAAATTCTCATAATTTATGGTCCATGTTGTTGACTGTTTTGCACCATGGTCTCGCCATTTTGCTCATTTTTTTCACCTGTCCATACTCTCATACCTGAATCTCGTATAAATACAAGACACAAACATAAACACGATACCACCAATTCGACTAAGGTGAACTTAATTCCAAAAGTAAATATTACATTCCATTAGCTTGGGCATACCAGTGTACCAGAGTCATCAGACTAGAATACTCAAGCTACTTTTAGTTTATCTCACTATGTTCCATACAAGAAACCTTTATTCTTAATTTTATGGGATATTGATGAGAAAGAATACACTACTAGTACTACCAAGAAAATGAGAAACACAAGCCATATTTTTTATACATATAACATTACGTCTTGACCATGTTGATTAAAATTAATAAACACTTGCATAAGAATTGTATTCCATAAAATTAACCAAAGGTGACTGCAATAAAGGAGTTAACCCACGAATTATATTTCCATGCGTTAAGACAATACTCAAACTAGAATTGCTCTCTTCCAATGGGATTAGGTCACTTTGAGAAAAACTGGAACTGCTTTTTTGCATCTTTTGGCAATTTTTCAGTTCGTGGACTTTACTGTGGTATTTCAGAGGGCAATTAGTCGTGCACCAAACCACGCTACATAATCATTACCTCGATTATTCTGATTTTTTAATCTAATATCATGTTTAATATATGAGAATTAAATAAAATAAAATCACAATTTCGAATTCCATAGAATCAACGAAACTTAAAATGAAATTTAATTCTATATTTAAGAAGGTCGAATCGCAATTTCATAAAATCAACAAAATTTAAAGTAGAATTCAATTCTACATTCGAGAAGACAGAATTACGATCTCATTCTCAATTTATTAATTATGATTAATTAAAATTACCTTTTAAATCTTCAAAAAATTTATAACATACGATAATTAATAGCATATCTAACAAAAAATTTTATTTGAACATTTAATACCATTTTATTGTACGATCAACTCCAAAAAAAACAAAAATGATTTCTTATTCCATTTTTTACTGTTCATTCATACCAAACATAACATAAAGGCTTAAACTAGATGGTACTAGTGATAATTTTAATATTGTATTAATGTAAGAGGTCCAAGATATGAATCCCTATATACTCATTTTAAACCAATTTTATTAAGCAGAGTTTTAATCAATGTCCCCAGCCAACAAATGAGAGTATTTTTAAGTAGTAATATAAAGTTCCCACTAAATCCATAAGTACCATAAACCGGATTTTTCAAATCATTATCTTACCATTAAATCTCTATTACATTAATTCATACGGCCATCTAAACTGATGATGATAAAGGTAGACAGTTTTGTTGATAAGACGACAAAAGTTCCCCAAATTTCTTCTCATTTCGTTAAAAAGCGAAAAAATCTGATTCCATAATCAAATATAGCTAGACATTTTAAAATACAGAAGATAACACTATGTGGCCCCTTGGTTACTAAATAGGAAAAAGTAGGAGACATAAGTCCAATTTTCTAAAGTTTATCGAGCAGCCACTATTGAATTACGCGCAAACATACAATATAATAATCCAGTACTCCAGATAAAATAATTAAACAAAAAAAAAAGTAAGAATAATGTGCATTTTTTGCCTATCTAAGGACTAAAATCCAATAGAAGTTGATCAGAAAGTAAAGCTATACAGTTTAACAAGTATGGCATCCACCACTCAGCCATTGCTAGGCAGACCAAACACCACTTCTCCTAAGAAAAATCTCTATTTCCTTCTTTCTCTAGTAGCAATTTTTAGCTTCTTAGCTCTTCTTGCTCTCAATTTCACCCAAACAAGTCCTAGTCCCTTTTTGAACAACATTTGTAAGGAGGCACAAGACAAAAAATCATGCTTGACCATGGTCTCAGATATAGTTCCTTATCATGGAACTATGTTCATGAGCCATGCAAAATTACTCCAAATATTTCTAAAGAAATCCTTGATACACACCGAAACCGCCATCCACACTGCAAAAAATGCCCAACTTAGGGTCAATGACCTGAAAGAGCAATTGGCTTTAGCCGATTGCATTGAATTAATTGATATGTCAATCGATCAAATCGAGGGTAGTGTAGAAAGTTTAGATAAGAACACAAAGGAGTCATATTCAAATGCACATACTTGGCTAAGTAGTGTGCTTACAAACTATGTCACTTGCCAAGATGGACTAAAAGGGTCATCTAGGATATCAATGGATATCCATCTTGATGATTTGATTTCACGTGCTAGGACCTCTCTAGCTATGTTTGTCTCGGTTTCACACCCGAGAGATGAATGGATCAATACATTGAGTGGAAATTTTCCATCATGGATTACAGACTGGGACCAGGAAATTTTGCAGGTGCAAGGAAATGCTATTAATGCCAATGTTGTGGTGGCCAAAGATGGGAGTGGAAATTACAAGACTGTTAAAGAAGCTGTGGCATCAGCTCCTGATAATGGCAAAAGCCGGTATGTTATCTATGTAAAGAAGGGTGTTTACAAGGAATATATTGAGATAGGGAAGAAGAAGACTAATGTGATGCTCACTGGTGATGGCATGGATGCGACGATAATTACTGGAAGCCTTAATGTTGTTGATGGATCTACCACATTCAAGTCAGCTACCGTCGGTAACTAACACGAATCAATCATATTCAATTCTTTGTTGCATAAATTCAATTATCCATATGAAATTTCATTGAGTCCTGACTGATGCATTTAAAAGCTAAAGTTGATCATAACTAGAAAAACTGCCAATAGAACAGTTTTGCTAGCACGTTACCACGTTTGTTAACGTTTTCTGGAATTTTTTCATCGTTGATTGTGATCAAAGTTTTGCAATTGTCAATTACAACTGTAGTTATCTCAAAATGTTGAAAATACTGGTAGTTTTTAGTAGTAAGTGACCATGGAAGATAATAGTGACCAACTAATCTGCCGGAGGTTATTAAGCACTACTGCCAGTAGTCGTGGGCCACGTTTACTTCCCACCAGTATTTACCGCTTAAGTCTAGAAATGTTTTCCGGAAGACAGACGCACAAAGATACATTGTACATGTTCATGTGTCGGTGTTTGCTTAGCAGGTGCTTTGAGGAGGTTGTAACAAGCCTATGTTTGTTATTTGTCCAAATTGGTTGTATTACTGTCTTTATATAATATCACATCAATTTTTACTGAACTTATTACTTGCTAAATTGCAGCTGTTAATGCTAATGGATTCATAGCCCAAGACATCAGATTCCAAAATACAGCAGGACCACAAAAACATCAGGCAGTGGCACTCCGAGTGAGTGCAGATCAAGTGGTGATCAACCGTTGCCATCTAGATGCCTACCAGGACACACTCTACACTCACACCAACAGGCAATTCTACAGAGACTGCTATATAACCGGCACGGTGGATTTCATATTTGGCAATGCAGCAGCAGTCTTTCAGAACTCCAAACTCGTGGCAAGAAAGCCAATGACTGGCCAGAAGAATATGGTAACCGCACAAGGCCGGGAAGACCCCAACCAGAATACAGGGACCTCAATTCAAAAGTGCAATATTATTCCTAGATCTGATCTTCAGCCTGTAAAGGGCTCTGTCAAGACGTTCCTTGGCAGGCCTTGGAAGGAATACTCTAGGACTGTTGTTATGCAGTCATATATAGGTGACCACATTGATCCTGCAGGATGGTCAGAGTGGAGCGGTGACTTTGCGCTCAAGACTTTGTATTATGGGGAGTACATGAACCGAGGGCCAGGTGCAGGTACAAGCAAAAGGGTGAAGTGGCCGGGTTACAGGGTCATAACCAGTGCAGCTGAAGCAAAGAAGTTTACAGTGGCTGAGCTGATACAAGGAGGGACGTGGTTGAAGTCCACTGGAGTGGCTTACACTGAAGGATTGTAAACGTTTGAGTTCAGTTATGTTCCACACATGTAACTTGATATTTATCTGCTAATGAGAGAGAGAGAGAGAAATCTTGATATTTAACCTTCGAATGAGTATGAATCTTTGGCCTTTTTCTTGTAAGATAATTCCACTCGATCTCGGAGTTTACGAGTCTCAGGATTCCAGTATCGGGTTTCAGTTCATTTAATGGAAGTCAAGAATGCAGACTCCATTGTGATGTTTCTGGGTTGGAAAGTTGAGCAATTAATACTAACAGATGGTTTGTAAAACTGGTTTCTTTAAAAGCTTGGAAGCAAGTAACGTAAAACGTAAACGGTAATTATATACATACACAAGGAAGAAATTTCTAGTAAAGAAACTCTCCATGTCCTTTCCAGTTAAATAAATTAAAGCCAATGGCAATGCCTCCCTCCTCTCATCAACCGCCCTCATAACTCTCCAGTTGAGACCCTCACACATTTCTTTTGGTAACGTTGTGCCATTTGAAAAATGATGACTAAACCCAAGAAATGATTCCATACTATTGCACTCAACGCAAACACGCAGTTGGGATGCTTGCGTTCAACTTGTAATGAAACTAGGAAAAGACTTGGCTAGATTGAACTAGTAGAGACATTCGAATTTTCTTAAACTCGATAAATTCAAGACTGCCCAGCCTAAGCTAGTGCAATAACATTAGCTGAAGCTCAACTATTATCAAGATAAATTTCGAAACAAGCACAAGAGGTTTGGAAGCAGCACAATCGAACTGCATACCCACCTAGGCTTGGTAGCATCATCAAGGGACAAGAGGGAATCTCATGAGATAGGGTAATCAAAGAATTACTGTTTATTGAGCAATTTCAATGCGATAAGTTCGCTACGGATGTCCTTCAAACATATGACGGTCAGTCTCTTTTCAGCTACACTTCACATAAAAATATCACATACTAGATGGAATAGAATGTTCAAACCAAATCACCCATTTAAAATTCCTTCTCAATCTTTTTATAAGTCACCGCACATACTACATCCAGATAAACTAATCGATGCCTCTCTGAAACATCATCCTAGATATGCAGGAACTAAAAAGCCTGATAAGCCAATTTTAAAAGGCATCTTTCATAACAAATTAAACTCCAATATTGCAGTTATGACTGAACCAAGCGAAAAAAACCAAGACAAAAATATCCCAAGAGGGATAAGTCTGCATGCAAATAAACTGATAAATTTCCTAAACATAACTCAAAATTCCAGTTTGGTAAATTAAGCCTTGAGACGGCCATAGAACTTCTGCTTCTCTTGTGTGTTCTGGAAGCGACCATGTCCAAATTTGGATGATGTGTCAATGAACTTGAGTTTGATCTCTTCAAGAGCAACACGAGATGTCTGCTTGAGCAATGATTGACGGAGGGTAACCACTCTCTTCTTGGGTCCAATGCAGCACCCCTTGATCAAAACATAATCGTCTTTCACAACACCATAGTGAGGGAAGCCACCCATGGGGGTAATATCCTTCTCAGTCCTGAATTAGAAACATACATGTAAGCTGAGATACAACAACAATTAGAGACTAGTTACTAGTTACCCACCCATCAAACTCAGTAGAAGCTTTGTGGGACTCTTGGCCAGCCTTGCCAACCTTGTAGACCTTCTTGTTCATCTCAGTACGGTGGTGGTAACCGTTCTGACCAGCCCTAGCAACAGTGAATGAAACTCTTGCTGGATGCCAAGCACCAATACAAGCCACCTTCCTAAGACCTCTGTGAGTCTTACGAGGAAGACGGGTGACACCCCAACGGGTAACAACACCTTCATAACCTTTACCCTTGGTCACACCAATGATGTCGATCATCTCGTCCTTCTGGAAGACAGCATCAACTGGGACTTGCTTTTCAAACAAACCATAGGCAAAGTCCACTTTTTGAGCAACATTACCACCATTGACTTGGATCTCCATCAAGTGTGCCTTCTTCTGTTTCAATCCCTTCATTTTCCTGATCTGCAAAACCAACAAAAATGTAAAAGAACATTCTGACAAGGTAAATGCAATTTGTCAGATCACATAACTGCTGGTTGAACATCAGATAACAGAACTTAGGGGTCAAGACCTGAGTATGAGCCAAAACACGGATCACAGTAGCATATTTCTTCATCTTCTCGAGTTGTGCTTGGATGTTCTTCTTTCCCTCATCAGTCTCATACTGCTTAGAATATTTAGTAAATGCCTTCTTCTTGGACTTGCACCAATTCTTGTAGAACCTACGCCTGACCTCCTCACTGAGATGTTGAGCCCAGACAGTGTTCAATGTACGCAGTCCACGTGGGGTCTTGACATAACCCACAACACCAACAATAACCATTGGAGGTGTCTCAATGATAGTAACAGCCTCACAAGTTTCCTTCTTGTGAAGCTCTGATATATGATGAAAACAATTGTTCAAAATTAGCTAAAATACAAGGCAAATGAAAAAATAATGCTACATACAGGCATCTTCTTGTGAAGCTTTGATATACGATGAAAACAATTGTTCAAAATATTTGCTAAAATACAAAGCAAATGAAGAAATAATGCCACATGAAGGCACCCAATAGAAGAAAGCCATCTCAAAGAAACATACACAGTGACACTGGATGTTTCCCATTATCAAATGAACATTCTTTGATGCTCACAGCCGTTGAGACAGATTTTTAATTTATTACTACAAATATCTACCAATGTATCTAATTAATGAAAAGTAACTCTGATGTAAAAAGATGAAACCACTAGCCAATGCTCACATCTCCAACATCTTATTGCCCATAATATTCTCTATCAAATATTATCCTCTAAAATTACTAAAATGCATGTACTGGCAGCCTAAACAATGAGATTTAGAACTTTTTCACTAAAGAAGGCCACCAAACCAAAGTTGCTTTCGGTGGCTTACTGACCACTCACACACAGTCACAGCAAGAAAGCTGATATGTGATTGGCTAATTAACCACCTATTATGTGTACTATATTAACAGCATTCAAAATGTAAAGAAGCTCCAAAATCAGCTTACTTGAAAACAGACAGACAATCTGTTCGATCTTGAGAGGCACTACCTTATATTTTTGCGTATACAGAATCATTTCTACTAACTCATAAAGTTTTAAGAGTGTTCTCAGATGATGAACTTTCATCATCAACTATTCGCAATAGTTAATGTTTGCAGGTAGCAAGAAAAACCATGCAAAAATGTGGATAAGGCAACCACGTGAGAATAATAAACAATAAAACATGCATTTGAAGCTTAGATTGCTTACTTGATCCAGGCTTTTCGACATCCCTAACAATATGAGTCATGCCAGCCTTGTAACCCAAGAAGGCAGTTAGCCTGGGGGGTTTTGATTGGTCATCCTTAGGGAAGGCCTTCACTGCATTACAAAAGACAGGAATAAACTGCTTGAGTTGCAAAAGCACATTTAATAAAGCATTAAACATATAATACTAACAAAAAAATTGATAAAGACCATCTATATAGATATCATGTCCGTTAATTTTATATAAATTGCTTGATCCATATATCTAGAGCAACAGATATAAATGTTCGTGAAATGAATTTACAAACTAAAACCCCCTTTCGGTATAGCAAATCCAAGTGTACCTTTTCCCCTGTGGCGAGATGCACGCTTCCTTGGAAGGAATCCAAGTGAACCATGCCTGGGGTGCTCAAACTTCCTGTGGGACATTCTCCTCCTATACAATCACAGGAACAACACCACCAATCAACATCAATAAGAATGAACAAACACAAGCCAACCATTTCCAGATATAGACCAAACACGACACACACAAAGGAATCAAAAAACAAAGGAAATTATCAAAACAACTAGCATCTGCAACATAATACCACAACAATTGATGATTCATTAATCCAATAATAAAAGGCACCCCTTTTAATTAAAATGCTACATTCGACTATTTCTCTACCATTGTAACACAAAAATTGCACTAAAATCAAATGCACTAAATACTTTCAAAATCAGATTCATGTTCTTGACAATAAATTTTAAATCTTGCACTCCAAATTCACAAAAGAAAAAGGAAAAGAAAAACTAATAGCCACAAATCCAATAGCATAAAAGGAATAAACTTTAGCACTTAGATGAAGAATGATCGCCGTAAATCATGATAACATTTTTATATTACATGTTCATACAACAATGTAAGAGAACGATATATTACAAAGAAAAAAGAAACACGAATTCTTACGATTGGGTGGAGATGAGCGGTCGAAGAAACTCCTCAGCTGAGGAGAGGGATTGGAGGGTTTGTGTAAAGTGGAGTGGGGAGAGTATGCGGCCGACTAAACGATGTGCGAAGGAGAGTTTTAAATGGGTTGCTAGGGTTTTCAGAGAAGTAAGGGCAAAATGGTAAATATGAGCGGAGAAGTGTATGTTTTAGGGTTTTGAAGTTCGGAGGTTGACTAGGACAACAATTTTGTGTACTGTTCCTACCCCTGAGTAGGGAAAAATGAAAAAGATACCTATGTTTTGCCTTGTGCAGAGAAATAAAAGGTCGTTTTATTGAACCGTGAACCATTTTACAGCATTTTAACAACATAAGCTCCCTCTGATTCATATATTTTTTATTTTATTGATGTGAATTTAATTTTTACTTGAATTTTACGTTCAGTAAAAAATAAGATATTAAAAATATAAAAATATAATCCCATATATATCTATATTTTAAAATTAATTATCTAATTAAAATAACAATAAAAACTCAACCACATTACTCTAAAAAAGGAAAAATATTACTTCATTATATATATATATATATATATATATATCTTTTATACCATTAACTAATGCTATGTAGATCCATTTATTTTATTTTATTCTATGAAATCCAATTTTTCTTTTTTTTTCCCCCTTTTTTTAGCAATAGTAGCTGCTTTTATACCAGCAAAAGAGCAATGCAACAATTCAACAAAGATTAAAAAGCTTATGGTTTCTATTGAGTCCGATTGGAATGCACCTCAACGTAGAAAACATAACTATATCTAGGTGGAACAAAAATATTTCTTCATTGTTCTTTTCATGAATCACACTTGCTAACTAATCAATTACTGAATTTGATTCCCTTAAAACGACCTCGATACCAATATTATCCCATCTCTCGAGTCAAGAAGAACCGCCACCTATCCAACTTGAATAGCTTGGCATCCTACAGCACGAATAGGTTGTAGGGTTTCTAAGTTTTACATTGAAAAATAAGAGCTATTTGCGAGAATCCAACTTGCAATGCAACCGTACTAACTCTTTTATTCTACAATAGAAAGATGGCCACTCATTGTGACATGTGTCCTTGACATTTTTTGACAATGTACCATTTGTCAGGCGCATATTCCTTGTAATCACTCGATTTGCCTTTTATATAGTTTGAGGTTACCACTTCAAGTAGGACAAAGTCGTATTTTTCCATTTTGAATGCTACCCTAACTAGCACAGTTAGAAGGGCCCTTATGTGCCATAGCCGGGATCAATTAATGAATATTCAATTGTTATCGGTAGTTCTTGAGTATCCTTAGCTCCTAAGGTCAAATTTAACTTTTTCCTAACCCTTGAACAAGATTTGTGGTAAGTAATACTAAAATATTATTCGTGTATCATATCGAGTGGCATCTTAGATCTAAGTGTGGTTGTATGGTGCATAATATTCATGTAGCTAGTTCCCTATTTACTTACCCCTATCTGCTATTTAGGTTTTAGACCAACTTACGATTCAAACTGATCCCTATTTGATTGTAAGAATCATGTGTTCACCCATAAGTCTACATTATGTAGGAAGAAGTAAAAGACACTACACCTATACTTGTGAAATATTTATAAAATCAAAAGCTTGCAAGAAAGGTTGAGACTTGATGGAAGAAAGTTGAAGGTGAAGATTTCGAAGGAGGACTTAAATTCTCAAAGAAAACCCCTAAGTTTTGTAAAGTTACAAAGGTGAAGATTTCCCAATTTATAGACATACAAAGATCAAATGGTGGCTACTAGGAAACTAATCAATGAAAAGCTCTAACTAAATCTAACCACATGTCCTACAAAAGGAATAAACGACTCAAATATTTTAAGTAAGATCCTCATCGCACCATTAAACCTAATAGTTCATTGACGCATGTCCCTTACATTTAATGCTCTAAGATAAATACATATAAAGATATGTCAAATTAAAGCTACTCAAACAAGCTACAACACCTTAAATCTAACACTTGATAACAAATTCAAGCCACCTTTCTCAGCCAAACCTAAGGTCAAACCATCATAGCTTAGTCTTAAGGGCAAGAGTCTAAATAGCTTGAGCATCCCATTGCATGATACACTCTTAGGTACACCAACTTAACCAAGACCTTACGAGGTCCCCATTATAACATCTATCAAAGCATGGGTCTAGTTTAGCTTAAACTACCTACATGTTCCATCACTCTTCCCCAATTGTAGTTCCAACTCACTAACATTAAAGGTAAGATCAATAATACATCAAAGCAGCTTACCTAACGACCCTAGCTCATCTAATAACTCATCTTGAGACCTTTACAGGCCTTGTCAAAAGCTTACTCTCCTTGCTAACTTATCACTAATGATAGTGGAAATAAGTGTTGATAGACTATTTTAAACATGTGCTTTAAGCTCAAGCTAACCTCCTTAGGGCATGGGCTAAGTCCATATAGTCTAGATCAACCTCTTTAGAGCATAAGCCGAACTTTCTAGAGCTCGATTAACCTCATTACTATCCAAGCAAGTCCTTAACTTCAAAAACAACCTCATTAAAGCCCAAAATGAACTCCCTAAAGGTTAGCCAACCTCATCGAAAGACATCTTTCAAGCCCTTACCTTCAACCTTCTCCATAAAAGCTTAAGTCAATTAGCCCTAAATTGGTTAAGTTTGGCCTATTAGTTCAAGACAAGACTAAATAGGAATAACTCAAGCAAATAAGGAAAGTTTACAGTTAGCACAAGACTTCTCAAGATTTTCCCTACAAAATTCGGAGTGAGAAGGTTTCAGAATCATTATCTCCTTCCAAATAAAGCTTATTTGACTCGCCTTTAAATTCTAGGTGAATATTATAGGTAAAGGATTCCAACTTCTACACTCTCTCACTTTTATTATGTACATTTACTCTTTCCAAAACACTTCACTAGCTTATTGTTAGAACCTCTATAAAAGGTGTTTTGACAATAGCATAAAATATGCATTTGAAATTACTAATTAAGTTATTGAGTGTGCAAAATAAGCTTAAATTTCATGAAACTTAAGATGATGAAGAAGCAAAATTTAGAAAAGTAAAGTTTCAGAACCTAAAAGAAAAAGGCCAAAGACAAGATCAAAATTAGGACAAGCACAAATGCTAATCAAAACCAAAATAACAAGTTCATAAATGACTATTGCTCAAAAACTAAACTAAGGAAATTATTAGAAGCGAAAATAATAAAGCAAAAACCAAATTTAAAGATGAAGGAAGAAAATAAAAGTTTTAACTTAAAGGATACTTCAAAAGCAAAAGAGATGTCTCGCCCTAAAATAGATAGTCATAACAGCTCGCCGTATAAATTAATCTAAACTAGCAGTTAGCTACTTTAGTCACTAACGTAGGTATAGCTTATACAAAACATATACCATTTCCCTACTTTGATCCATCCAATTCTGAGTCCAACAGATAACAATCGATGATGTAACACTTCAAAATAACTTTAAAGAATAAACTTATGGCTCAAATGATTGAAAACATCTGTATAGCTTATACAAGGTGTTTACCATTTCCTCACTTTGATCCATCCAATTTTGAGTCTAATAGATAGCAATTGGTGATGTAACACTTTAAAGTAACTTTGAAAAATAAACTTGTGGCTCAAATGATCGAAAAATTAAACTTTACAAATCTTTTAGAGGATAAAAATCTCAATTCCTACAAAAAGTTTTAAAAATAAAATGAGTTAAAAAAATAAAGCAATTAATAAAAGGGTTTACAAAAGATTACAAATTAATATAGCATACTCATAGCATTGATAATTGAAAATTAGAGGGTCATTGATAGAGATCCTATTAGTTTTCATATAAGTTAGTAAATTTATCAAATAATTAAGAACACAACCCATTAGTCTTGAGTCTTACTTCCTAACCCCATCCTCTAATCTTCTTAAGACTTAGTGTAATACTAGTAAGACTACTAGAAATCTGTAAAACAGTTATAGGGTTGTGAGCATTAACTTACTTGGTAAGTACAATAGATGCAATAGTACATATCAATCATTAAGTAACTAAGGTTTTCAAGCATAGTTAATTAAGTGTAATGCATGTTCAAGCAAATGTTATCATACGATATTGACCGATCATCGTGAAAGTAGAGAAATTGCGCTCACTCTAATCTAGGTTTTTTAAGAGATTCACATCACGCACTATGCAAATTAGAACCAAACTAGGGCTTGTACAATAGAGAAACACGCTCTGCCCAAGACTACCTTTGAACCATGGCCCCTAACCTTGTTACTGCCTCCTCTTTTATTACTTACTTCGACTAAGGGTGAAAAAATGACCATTTTTGCTATCTTCATCGGAGGGTATATGTTTGGCTCAAGATTCTTAGTCATTTCCCCTAATGGGTTATGATGTAAAATTGGTTAGAAATTAGGTCGAGTTTGAATTAGTTTGCTTCTTAAGGTGATCATGTAATTTTCACATAATTCAATCAACGCAATACCATAAGATAACTAATATAAAAAGTTTAGGGCTCCATAACAGTAATGCAATATCCAAACACATGTGCTACACATATACTAGCTAATAATTTACAACACAAACATGACACATACTAAAGTCTCTAAGTATGCTCAAGGAATACTCCAAACAACAATAAAGTACGAATCTCACTTACCTAGAACTCAACCACTCACTAACTCGGTTGTTCATTCATCTCATTTTCTAGAATTCCCTATAAATTTAGTTAATTTGTTATGTTAGTAACTACATAAGACATGGAAAACCATTTACTTGCTCATTCCCCAAAAATTAAGTTGATTTGTAGCTAAATTTATAAGTTATGTTGCTAGTAATATAGGGAATTAGAGTTATTTCATCAAGAAAATATACTTTTGATACCTTCTGAGCTATCCCTTGAGTCAAAATGTCCTTGAAATATTTACTAGAGAAGCTTATGAGATATCCTCTACACCTCATAGTCATTAAAGTTCACCACATATTTAGCTTCTATATCAATCTCTAAGGTTAGCAAATCACTAAGATTTTCAATAAACACCATCTAAGCTAAATTACTCTTGAAGTTCTAAAACTTGAAAGCATTTGAGTTATTCTCCAAGCCATATCGAAGTTAAAAGTTTTAATAGGATTATCCTCTAAATCATCCTCTAAGGCTAATAACCACCCAAGATTTCTTACAAATTACCTTTTGAAATAACTTTTGAGTGCTCATACTTATGTATTTCACTTCAATTATCCTCTAAGGCACCTTTTGAACCAACCATGTAGTTTATTCAACTTTTAGATCTCTTGGCAAAATATCCTCTAAACTATCCTTTGAGCCCTATCAACTTAAAATTCCTTAAGAGTTTATTCTCAAACTCAACCTTTGAGCCTCCTCTATTTATACTTTTCTTTGAATTTTGCTTCTAACTAAACCTCTAAATCAATATCCAATAGAACATTTACTCTCACTTCCTTTGAAATACCCTTTGACTCTATTATCTTATAGAGATTTTTAGGAAAATTATCCTTTTACCAAACTTCTAAATCCCCTATTCTTATATTTTATTTATAAGTCTTGCTTTTGACTCGCCTTCCAAATATCAATCTAGTTTAAAACTTATTTAAAAAATCCTCTAAGTTATCATCTGCCTTCACCCCATTCTCTTATAATTACTTCATTGGTCACTCCATTAATCCATTTACTTCTAACTCTAATAAAAACTAACTAGAATAATGCCCCAATCCATACTTCTCAGTTCCATTACACCTAAAATCCTAACATATCACATCATTAGTTACTAATTTTCCTTAAATCCCATATCACCAAATTATTCATATAAGTAACTTATACTTAAATTTTTTACTTCTCTCAATATAACTCCTTCAAATAGCACCCATACACAATAATATACACCAATAACGAGCGGAGCTCAAAATCTAAGTGAGGTCCTTAGGATAAATACACTTATTTGTTTTTAAAAATACCATTTTAATCATGATTTACAGCTCAAAAATTCATAGAATTTATAGAAAATAATTTTGTGAAAAGTTTCTTCATAACATTTTAATATAATTATAGGAAAGTTTATAGAAAAATTTCAAAGTCAAAACCTCATCATTAGACTTATTTATTTCAATATCAAAAAGTGTTCGATTTTGTTAATTTTTTAAGTATGTATATTGTAGCTATTAAATTTTCATAAAATAATATTTTTTTCTACATTTTATATATGAAAATAGTTAAGAATAAATTTTTCTAGACAGTTTTTATATTTTTACAAAATTATATAAAATTGAACTAAATTGGAACCTTATTAGAATATGTAGCTTCGGCCACTAGTGGTGGTTGCCACCTTACCAGTCAACCTAGACGGTAGGTTCACTATCTCCTGGTAGTGGTCGCTTACACCCAACATAACCATAATTACATGCACTCTAGTAAGCCCAAATTATACTTGATTTTTTTATTTTTATTTTTTCCAAATTTTTCTTCTTTGATTAATTTGACTCACTCAAAATTTTTCTTAAAGCCTAAATTTTATGTACAGACTAGTAGAGAGTATTTCCAATTTTTCAAAACTTGCAAATCACCTAAATGAATTTCTCTCTCTTTCTCTCTCTCTCTCTCTCTCTCTCTCTCTTCTAAAATTCAAGTTTAAATAATGCTAATTTGCATGTTTACTTTGTCTCCATCCTTTAACACTTGTCTCCTAAATTCAACATGCCCTATTCCACTTAAACTAGCTACCTTTGGTATTTTTTTATCATTTTTTAATTAATTTAATGAATTTCCTTTGCTTAATTTACATTAAATCGGATGTTTTAGATAATTACGGATATATAATTATGCCTAATTATTATATGTGGGGTACACACATATATTTTATATATTATTTCATGTCATAATGTTTTTATTATATATATAATTTATCTTTAAATATTTACGAACTAACGAAACCTATTCGATGCATTTATGATGAATAATACATATATAGTTAAATTATTTTTATTTTATTATATTTCTAATATCTAAGTCTACGAGGTATCTTTGACTAATGTTTTGAGTCTTCTCATAAATTTTAGGTCATTTAGATTAATTTTACTAATGCCCTAACTTATTTGCTCAAACAACTACGTGAAATTACTAAGTTATAAGAGATATCTTAAAACAATTGCAAGACAGAACTAAAAGTACGGAACAAGTAGACTATAAATATTTGAAAGACAATTATTGTTTAGAAGACAAACTAAGGAAAATTCAAAAGATAAACAAAATAAACCTAGAAGGCAAGTAACTGTCAAAAGTTTTACAAAACCAAAAGTAGTTCCAACAAACAAGAGTAGAAATTATGACAAGTTAAGATCTAAAACCAAAGAGGAGATATATTTGAGTAATATATCTGATCAAATCAAGGGATACTTTATATAATATCTTATAAAATTAAATGAAAAGCAAACTACAAAAAGAAGGAAAGAGACACCTTCTAGAAGGCATAAAAAAGGAAAGAATTGTGGATACAAATCTTTGTCAGCTAAGCAAATTTGAAAGATAAGGATCACAAAGATTTGAAGGATAATAGCTATACAACAGCTATTACCAAGTATAAAGCATTTGAACGTTGGAACCAAGTCTATTTAAATATGAGGAGAATAAGAAGGATATAACACAATAATAACAAGAAAATATAGAGAATACCAAAGGGAAAATGCAGATTAAGAGACTTAAGTGATCACAAGTCTCTAAGAAATATATGTACTAAAGTGTGATATCTATTGTGAGATAGAGTATGTGTTAAAAGTGTGGGGAATCATATTATAATTCTTAAAGACAGCGACTAAACTCTTTAAATTTAATAGAGTATTATTTGAGAAAATGGTGAAGGGACTTTATAGACTTGTGATTACTTTCATAGTAAGGAGTAGGAAGACAAGACAAAGTCAGGGAACCATATATCCCATATTAACTTATTTCAAATAGTCGAATATTAGGAGTAGAGGATTTGATCCCTTACACTTAGTATTAAAAGAGTAAATTCATGCATAAGGCGTAACCACTATACATCATTACTTGATTTTCTTATCCCTATCTATTTATTCTTCAATTATTTTATATTGCTTGATTGATTGAACTAACATGACATTAATTAATTAGAAGCATAGAACTCTTAAGGTTAGAGAACTAAGTTAAAGATCAAATTAAAAGTTAAGTTTAAACTTCTACACGTAAATTTTTTATCTAAATTTGTTACATTTCTAATTCATTCAAATGTAACAACTAGTTTAGCCTTTCGTGGTTCATCTTGAAAATTAAGAAGTTGAAACTGGAATTAAAATAAAATTTGTGATACAATCATTTCGACCCCCACCTCCCTTCCCTTTTGATTTTTTTAATGGAACTAATAATTAAGTATCGAAGTGACCACATTACTAGCACCCATCTTAGCTAACATTTGTTCATTTTCCAGGTTATCTCCAACTTCAACTACTTTACTAAAATCTCATAAGAACAATTGTCATGATCCAAGTGGCATCTTGGTCATGGCAGTATCATAGTATACAATAAGAAAACTTGAAATCAATCACCACTATTGATCATAAACCTTTCTCACAAGATAGAAGACTTCCACTACAACCTTTACCTCCATAGAGGACTAATATTAAGTAATAATAGTAGAGCAATATAAGATAAACAATTCATTAATTAAACTCAATTACTAGGTTTAAGGATCCTCATCCCTCTAATAAGTCTACAAAACATACCATGGAAATACCCATAGATACTATAGTAATCTTATATGCTATTAAACTATTTAAAAGACATATATAACTTTAGTGAGTCTAAAATAAAGTTTAAGTTCACTTATACTCTCACCTTCCCACTTAACTCCCAAAAGCTAACTTGACTCATATTGGGCATCCCTCAACTTGGCATTAACCAAAGATCAACATGTGATAACTAACTGTAGGGGTATCAATAAGCAACTAGCTTAGTAGGTAACCTTCCTACCTTACCAACAAGCAAGTATAAGTAAGTGTATTAACAAGCAGATGAATACAAACATCATACACAGCCCACCAGTAACTGTGTAAAGCATGGTTTTATACCCACTATTACCCAGATTAAGAAGTATTTAGGTACGTTAGGACCTAGGTATCCATAATTACTAGCCTAATATGGTTCTCATCATATCAAACTGCCCACAGCAACAGATATGACTCAACTCTAAGTTGAGGGTGGCACTTCCCAAAGCTAAGTAGTTCTCAAAAGTCAAGGCAAGAACATGTTGCATGAATATATCGTGTGAAAAACAACTCAACAAAATAATATAATTTTAGGATCCATCTTCATGATCTCTCACTCTACCGTGCCCTCACTCTTTGTGCAAGGAAGATATAACGCATGAGTGGTTCATTTATAGGTTGAATAATCTATGACCCAAATTCATAGGGCAATCACATAAGTATAATTCAAACACTCAAATACCCTAATTGCCAATGCATTAGACAATTACATTTAGAATATCTTAAGGTATTTTGTAAGTAGAATTAATTGATTCAAGCACATATGAATTCCCAAATACCCTAAATATGGAACCAATTCAATTATTAGATATAATTACATAGCACTTTAACCACAAGCACAATCATAGTAAAATAGAGGGTAGTATACTCACTCAATCATAATGTCTACTAATCCCAATAGTCCTCTATAGTCTAGAACTTAATGTCTAAATCACTTGAGTAAGACAATTAAAGTAAATAAGACTTATCTTATAATTTGTCTATTTATTTGCCTTGTTATAGATCCCTAATTCTACTTACTTCATATTTTGGTCATATCTTTCCTGTATTAAGTTGAAATTTCATATTCTTATAGTTAATTTCCACCATTTTCATATGTTCTTTCATTTGGTGAGATCTTTTTGAGGTGTTTAGGTTTATAAGGTATCGATTTGGGCTAAATAACTTCATTAGTCAAAGGCCTTAGTTTGACCACTTTAAGATTTGGGTCTAATATTGGACTTTAGGCTTAATATATCTCAAAGTATTTAATTGGTCTTCAATTTTACTCTTATGAGCCTAAATGAGTCCTTTTTGCTATTTTTAGGCCTTATATCATAGAGGTTGATTCTAATGGGCTGTTGGGCCAAACGAACCTTTAATATTATGAGCACATTAACTTAGAGGTCAGATCTGGTTCTATTGTTATTAGGCTTTTTTTTTAGTCTTTTTAGGGGATTTTTTTGTTCGCTTTGCTTCTTAAGGCCCTAAATTCAGTCATATTCACTATTTCATGCATAAGCCACTAAAAGCCTTAAGAAAGTTCTAATTCTTAAGAGTGTTCAAATCTGGACTTCTATATTTATTTGGCTTTTAATTTTATTTTTAAGGCCCTAACCACTAAGTTAATTTAAGCCATTAACTTAATGTTACCTAACTTAACTTGGTTAGTTACATCCTAAATCATACTTTACACCAATTAATCATGTCATTACAGTAATAAATCATAACTTACAACTTATTAACTTCATTGATAGGAGCGGTTAAGAGGGGTTCTAATAGGGTTTTCTTCATCAACCTCCATCCAACTCTTATTCTAGGGTGTTTCGTTGCTTTACTTACATTTCTACTTGTTGTAAGTTAATATAATTATATAATATGATGAAAACAAGATGGACTTACACTATGAAAGGGGAAGCGTGCAACGCTACATTGATTTCATGGAGTTTTCATACAAGTCTGTTATAATTATTACACTATCTCTACTTGTTTGTATATATAAATAGCTTATCATAGCTAAATGGAGATTATCTTTGATATCTTCTATATGAACTTACTTAATACTAAACTATGTTATCTTAAACTATATTATCTTGCTTGAATAGAAAAATAAGAGTCTAAGTCCTATATGTAAGAAACTATAGCTATAGGTATAAATTTTAAAGAGATAAAAGGAGTTGGTTTACCTAGTGCATGTGCAACTTTTCCTTTGCTTTTTTGGTGACGTAGTGGCTCTTAAGTGGTAAGGGACATCGGCCTAGTAAGGGAGGGAGTGTGAGGTGGTGTGGGTGGTGGTTTGTTGATTAGAGTGGTGGTGGTGGTGGAGAAATAGGGTCAAACAAATATGGTGCAAGGTAATGTAAGAGAAAGAAAAGGAAGGAAAGGGGTTGGTTTGGCCTTAGTTGAAGGTGTGTGTGAGCTTGTTAAGAGTGAAACAAAAAATGAAAATGAGGATGAATAAGGACGGGTGAGGATTGATAATGGGAGAGAGAGTATAAGGTAGTAGGAGGTAAGGTTTTTCTCCTTTTGGCTAAGGTAGTACAAGAAATGGGGGAGACTACTTGCTTTTTATGATTTTTGCTAAACAAAGTAACGATTTGTCTCCAAAATATCCTAATTGTCTAACTAACTCCTTCATCTTATCTGTTTAATTAATCTTACCCATTTCTTAATAAAAAAGAGTAGGGTTAGTAGGTGGATTAAAGCGTAATTAAGCTAGTTAATTGTGATTAAGCCTAATTAAACAATTTTAGGCATAATTAAGGTGTAATTAAGGTTTTGTCATGTTTTTATCACTTTAATTAAGTTCATTGACCTATATTATCTTCCTTGCTAGAGTCTTTTAGTTTACAAGATCAATTAAGGTTTTTAGATCACATATGAGACAAGACATTTAGGGTTTATGAGTGAGTAAAGAAGTTTTTCACAATAAGCATGTGGTTTTGAAATATATTCAAGGTTTATTTGTCAAACAAGGCTTTTAGTCGGCCTCTTAGCTTCTTTCTTTTTTGTCATTTTTAGGTTCCTGTGTATTAAGTTTTATAAGGTTTGCATGTACAATTAGGGTTTTAAGGTTTTATTTTCTTTAGAGTTTTTTTCCTTGTTGTTTAAGGTTTACGACTTATTATTTAGAATTTTCTTGTTTTATTTAGGGTTTTTATCATTATATCTTGAGAGATTCTAGGGATTTTCTATTGACTTCCAAATCCAACTCTAAGTTTGGATTTGAAAACTTGTAGGGTTTACAACAATAGTAGAGCCATATCTCTTCAGCTTTGAAAAGGTCTTATATATAATCTATAGTTTGCGATTTTTATAATGTAACATAATCAATGCAATATTTTTTGTCCATAATTGTGTTCATTGTTTCGATAGAAAAAATGTTTTCATTGATATATGAGGATAAGTAAATTATTAAGTTAGGGATAATTGATAAGTTATAAATTTACATATTTTATCCCAACTTCATACTATATTTATGTATGTGTGTTATGCTTTTGCTAACAAATATATGAATTTACAAAATATACATAAGAGCTTATTTAAGTACTAGAGTTATATGAAAAATGAACAATGATATCCCACGTTGAAGCAACAGCAATCCATGCCAACAAAACAATTAAAATTACACCAGCAAGTTTTCACAATTTTATTGAAATTGCATTTAGTCTCTCCATATCTTTCAGCTATCTATGTAATGAAAGAAGGTTTAAAAAAAAAAATCAAAATCAATATATATTTAAACCCATGAGTAAACATTAAGTGAAATCTGTTGAATCTAGGGTTCATTACTCGATTTTGATGAAAAGAAAACTAAAGTATACATTTAATCAATTTATAAAGTGATTATGTTGAGTTAATTGGAAAGTTAGGTATATCTTGCTATATTATTCATATATATCAATTAGCTTTTCAATATATTTAAAATAATGGACTTAAAAGTAAAGTAAATTTATTCAAAAATTAATCACATAGTAGTTGTTGTGGATTGCATGTATATCTCTTGAAAACAAGTGAAGTGTGTCATTGTTGAACTACCGTCTTAACGGTTGCAACTAGATACCATCATGATACTGAGGAGCTCTAGATTAGAGGATGTTTTCAGTTCTAATCACCAAGAAATCATGACGGTTGGGATGTATTGACAAACATGTTGGTAGAAGAAATTGAAACTAACTTAACGGTAAGGATTGGAACCGTCGTAACGATAAGTTGTTTCTACTAGCCATTAGAGCATTTAATATACAGTAATAGAAATAATTTATGCAAATAATATAAATGCTTAACAACCTAGCCAAGGATACTCAAGAATTAATATTTTCCTGCAATCTAAAGACATACTCTTACATTTCTTGTTCCTATTACTTACAATGTATCCCTTGTACTCTTCATTGCTATCAATTAAGAGAGATTGAGTGTTTAGTGCGTGAGGGTTTATTCATTGTAATACTTAAAGAGTGAAAGCACTACACTTGAATAGCTACTTTGTATATATATGATTGAAGCAACTTGTGTAGCTCTTGAGTGTTAAATTATGAGATCAATAAAGTGTTGTGAAGTCCTTGATGAGAGGCAGTTGTGGGTCCATGGAGAACAGAGGGCGATTTGAACTCCACATTATATCTAGACTTGATTTCTTTTATCCCTTTCTTTTTATTTTTTTGCAATTCTTATTGATTATTGCATCTTGCTCATATCATTCACCACTTAAATTGCATTTTTGATTAAAAATTGATAAAAAATAAAAAATTTTCATAATACTTAATTTACCCTCCTCTTAAGTATTACCTTAGTGTTTTTCAATTGGTATCAAAGTAAATCTCTAATCATTTGCTTAATTCCATATTAAAGTAAAGATCATGACTTCTAACACACTAGGTTCCTTAAAAGGTCAAGCAATCAATAGGCCTTTTCTTCTAACCAATAGTACTTATCCATATTAGAAATATAGAATGACTATATTTCTCAAGGCTCAAAATAGATTATTATGGAAAATAGTTGATAGAGAACCTTTTAAAATACAAGGTAAAAAAAGAAAAGAGTTGCATTGATGATGATTGGAAGTTGCTTAATTTGAATGATGTTGCTATGGATATTCTCCATTGTATTATAAATGAGAACGATTTCAATAGAGTTTGTATACATAAAAGTGTTAAGGAGATATGAGATGAACTAAGAAATACATATAAAGGCACTAAGAGTAAGAGACACTAAAATTAGCTTATTATATATAGCCAATTTGAAATTTTCAAAATGGATTCAAATGAGACCATTGATGAGATGCATAATAAGTTCATCTATGTTATCAATCCTTCAAGTGTTCTTGGTAAGTCTTTTACTAATCTTGAAATTAATTCCAAAATCTTTAGGTCTTCACCAAAGGATTGGGAAGCCAAGAGAATTGCTATTGAAGAAGCTCATGACCTCAATATAATGCATAAGGAACAACTTCTTAAAACCCTCAAAACTTATTAAATGGTGAAAAGGCAGGGAAGGGATTTCAAGAAGAAAACATTTCCTCTAAAAGCAACCGACGAAAGTTCAAAAGAGGAAGAAAATGAGATGCATGATGAAACTCTCAAATACTTCTATTATAATTTATTTGACTCATTAGATGACTCAAATCTATTAGATTTTAAGGTTTCGAGTCATGCTATGTGTGTAGCTTTTATTATTATTATTATTATTATTGTTAACCCTAAACATCCTAATATCTAAGCATATCAATTAAATTGAAAAGGATTACAAATTTTATTTGTTGTGAACCTTTATGAAATTTTGAATCAGGTAGATTATAGGTGTTGCAAATCACGAACACCCTCTACCGATGTCCATGTAAACGAACTCGCTGAAATGGGATGCAATGTACTGGTAATCTTGAGAAAATATGTATTCATGAAGGAATAAACTCATAATCTCTAGCGTTTTTCTCTCTATTTTTAGGTCTATAGACTTTCTTTGTGGAGTCTAATGTTAACGGCAAGCGTTAGCGTAACATTAATAGAAAGCTGTCTCTATCTATATATAGAGGAGCATTAATATCTTCTAGAAGATATTAAGAGATATTGTGAGATATTATAAAATACATTATTATTTATTATTTTTCTCTAAAAATAATAAATATCATTATTTATCAATCTTAAACTATTTAAGAATGATAAATATTTCAATAATTTCTATTAGGTTTATTTAAAATAAACTTGTAGTCCATTTGGTTCATTCTTTATATGTGACTTTATAAGTTTACCTAATTTTGTCAATAAGCCTAAAACTCCTTTTTAAGTTTTAGGCCTACAAGACATAGGTGGCTTCTAGCAAAACATTATACTTATTCAAATTAAATGAAAGTTGATAATCCGATTCTACCTACTAAATAGTCAATTATTTAGTCCCTTTGTCATACATTATGTAATGATTAAATATAAGGTATGGATCAAGATACTCTTATATTATTTAATCACTTATATATTAAATCCAAAGTTCAATTAACTTAGACAAATGACATTGACAACTCCTTATCGATTCTTTTGAGCATAATTATGCATTTTTTTTCAATCTTACTCTTCAAGAGGCCCAAAAGATATCCCTTTCAAATGAGATGGACAAATTCCTTTATGAACACTCACATTCCACTACATAATTTATTTCATATCCGATCAGTCTTATTGTCATTCAATTAAAAATGATAAAGAATTGGGTCAAAAACATGGAACTTACTATGTAGGAATCTATAGTGTTATCAGGTTAAAAGACTAAAATAACACTGTAATGATTAGTACTTATTAGATTGATCTACACAGTACTTTCAAGGTAGGTTAATCTAATACAATGTACTTTTATATGTATCTATGTGTTGAATTGATATTTCATATCCATAATCAGTAAAACGTAATTATCATTTAACCAACATACTAGTCTAAATTCATTATTGTTTCATATAATGAGTAATTATGGATAACTTAGATTTGTGTTCTCATCGCCTTATGGTTTTACTATTAAAGTCACACACTTTAGTTACATAAGGAAGAACAAATATTCAAGAAATTCTTTTATGATGTTAAAAGGCTAATGATAGCCCATACTTTAAATACTTCCCCTCAATCTAGTACTCCCTTTTAACCAAGTGTTCAGTTTCAAAAAAGATTACAAGCATGTAAGGTTAAAGGAATACTTGATATTAAAAGCAATAGTTTGTTAGGAAATCAAATCTCATTTTCAATATCAATTTTCAATATAGAACTTATTTAAACTCTTCTGCAATATCAACTTTATCCATAAATCATTAATTTATAGGTTAGTAACGTTTCAAACTGTGTTCATGTCCAATTGTAAAACTTATCAAACTTTTTAGACTCTCCAAGTGACTTGGTGCTTCCCTTCAATCTAGTACTCCTCCCTAACCAAGTATTTGGTTTCAAAATGATTGCAAACATGTAAGGTTAAAGGAATACTTGATATTGAGAGTAATAGTTTGTTAGGGAATCAAACCTCATTTTCAATATAGAACTTATTTAAACTCTTTTGCAATATCATCTTTATCCAAAAATCATTAATCCATGAGTTAGTAAAGTTTTAAACTATGTTCATGTCCAATTATCAAAATTATTAAACTTTTTAGACTCTCTAAGTGACTTGGATTTTTTGCCCTATGGCCTCATAAAAAATATGAGTAATTCTAAATGATTAAGAGGAAGAATTATTTAAGTCAAAATTTTAGCATAGTCTTATCTTAAGCCTTAAGATATGCCCTTTGCAAAAATAAAAACAAAAAAGCTACAAAATTATCACAAGGTGTCTACGTAACCGCTAGCTGGGATCAGACGATTGTAGTTCTTTCCAAAATTTTAGTGTGTTAATTAATTTTAATTTTTAAAAACCAGTCAAGTTTATATTTTAGTTGATTTAGTTTAAAAAAAAAATCTAAAGGGTCCTAACTCTTGGGTGATTTTGTTTTATAAAGAAATACTCTAAAAATCCTATTCTTAAAAAAAAAAAAAAACGTATTTTATTAATTTTTATTTAAAGAAAAACAACTTTCCATATGATGAATCCTTAAACAAGACCAAATCTTAAAAGAAAATAACCAATCCTAACAACCCCTAAACTAATATATATAACTATTTACCAAAAAATAAAATAATTCATATAATACACTTGTATAAGAACTAATACTAAAACCTCTATACCGACATATTCATATATTATATATTATGTATACTAATAGATAACATAAAGCTCAAATTAACAATCCCTTATATATATATATCTTCATATCGATATCACCACTATTTAAATAAACCTTCACTTAAATCCATGTTAAAACTAATGCTAAATAAGTTTCATAAACTATTATATATAAACTATAGTAAACTACTTAAAGTTCTAATAACACTATAATATAATAATAAATAAATAAATAAAATCTCCTAATATATACATATCTTATATATACTACATTATATGATAAAGGATCTAATAATATAATAATAAACTATAAAATAATAATAATAATAAAATAAAATAAACATAGAAACCAAACTTGATTTTGAAGACCAACTGTACAACAATGGCAAGAATGTGTATGTGCTTATTAGTATTGTTTAATTGTCAGTAGGAAGGTAGATTGTGGTCAGTGCTGATCGAAGCTGTGCGGGTGTATGGATTGGAATGTGGTTCGCCTTGGCTATCGGCAGTGAAGGTGAATGCGTGTGCAGTGGCATTGGGACAGTACAGAATCATGCGCTGTGTTGCTGTTGTACAAAATGTGTTGTTGTACAAAATGTGCTGTTGTTTGCTTAGTGTTGCTATCTAGACCGTACTGCTATCCAGACTGTGCTACTGTCTTAACTGTGCTGTTGTTGGAGCGATCGTGCAATGAGTTGTAGTCTGCGTGTTGAAGACTGATCTACAGCTAATCGATGCAGGGGGGTAGTCGGAGAGAATGAGGAACGGTCGCTCAACGTGTGCTCGTGTGGGCGTGGTCTCGCAGTCACTACTGCAACTGGATTCGTGCTATGAGTTGCTGTTGACCTAGATTGATATCTGATCGCGGGTGTTGTGTGCATTTATAAATCCAAACCATATCGTATCTATTATATCTAATTTGATAATAATTAAACTAGATATAAATTAATTCAAATCCGATTTAATAAAATCAAATTAGATTCAAATATTTTTAATTAGATATGAATCCCATTTATTTCTCTCGCTCTTGTAAAAGATAGAAAAATAAAAGACATAGGTACCTGGCGAAACTCGAACTCAAGAGCTCAAATTAAATCCAATCCGATATTTCAATACTTATTCGTTAGGCCGTTGGCCTGTGCCTTGACATTCAGTACAATTAAATTGTACTTAAACTACGTGACTTTCTAAAATGATTATTCAAATTAAGCTAAAACTAAAACTATTTGTCCCTAATATGAGTTACTTCTTAAAAATCTACAAAATCTTTATAATTTTTCCTTTTCTTATTTTTATTTTATCTTATTATTATTATTTTTTATTTTCATCATTTTTTGAAATTTTTATTATTTCTTTACTATTATTATTTTTTCTTTATTTTTTTATTTTTGAATTAAGACCCTTTTTGTAAAAAATAATAAAATAAAAGATAAAAAATTAGGATTACAGAGGGGCAAAAATTATGTGTCTACAAAAGGGAAATTGAGAAAGGAAAAAAGAACAATAAGGTTTGACTCTTCTTTCTTTTATTCTTTTGGTTTTTCTAATTTAGGTGCTTTTTTTTCTCCTAACCCGCTTACATAGAGGCGATTTTAATTTTCACCACTATAAGTTGCCTCTATGAAGGGGCAAATCAATAAAGTACCACTATGTATTGCCATAAAAGAACTATGTTATTTTCCTAGCAGTGAAAATAAAAACCACCTCAATTGTTCCACCATAAAAACCCTATATTATCATAGTGATATTTGCATAAATTTGAAGCTATCAGCACCATGTAGTAATATGGAATAGCTATGGAATTAACTTAGATTGGATTTGTTGTACAACATGACCTTTCTTGATCTTTGGGAACTACTTTGTCTTGAGAAATGCCACCCTTTATTTGAGTTGATTCCTAAAGATTACTGCTTAAGGGTGAGTGAGACCATGTGTGCCACCTCACATCTATTCCCATGGCGATTAGGGTATGAATCTAGAATTGGAAGGAAAATGACTAATTCATAATAAAGCTTAGTTTGTAGGTTAGTGGGATGGGTAATTGGAACTTAAGGTTGATGTATATTTGACTTATTTCCTGAATTGAGCAACGGTGGGCATAAAACCATGTTAAGCACAGTTTCTAGATGATTGTATGTATAATTACATTGCATGTGATTGATCTTGCATTCATATATTTATTAAATAGCTTGTTTACTATTACTTGTATGGTATAATATGAGGATTTCTCATTAAGTTAAATTACACCCCTATAGTGCTTTGTTGATGTAGGATGATCTTTGGCTAATATAGGATAGGTGATGCCCGATGTAAGTAGCAGGATCCGTTGGGAAGAGTACAAAGTAACTAAGAGCATGGGAGAATATTTAGACTCTCTTAACTATATTTTGTTGATCAATAGCAAACTGGAGACTACTATTTATTTCTATTTATTATTATGACTGTAGTGATTAAAGACCACCATGTTGGACTTATGCCCTTTTTCTATTCAATATTATGACAATTAATATTTAATCATTGTATGTAGTTTTCTCTGTTATTGCTTGAAACTGAACACATCTTGAGTGTAACTTGTAGTAGAAAGTAAGCTTTGTTCATTGTATGAAAAGTTCTCTGATTAACAAGAGAGTTAATTCTTAATCTTCTTATAGTATAGGTGGACTACCATGACATGGGCACTATTCAAGGGCATGATAGCATCAGCTATCTTGATATGCTTATATTATTGTCTTATTAATTTATGATAATGGTTGTTATAAGAAAGATATTAATTTATCTTATTTAAAAAATTGGGGTACTAAAATGAGCAAATTCAAAGTTTAAATATTAAAATAAAAAAGTGAAAATTCGAATACTTCTAATAGTTTTATCTCGCTTTGGCTATGTTAAACCTTTTTAACAATTTGAAATATATACATATTTTTTTATATATATGTAGGATTATATAATTTACTAAAATATTGTAATGTTAAGTACAAAATATATAATACATTCAAATCCTTTGTATGCACAATACATAAATACATATATACATATGTACATACATATATACGTATGTAGGTGCATACATATATACATATATATATATTTAGAAATTTAGTAAGTAACAAATACATATACTTGTTCACATGTGTGCGCGTACATATATATATATATATATATATTAACCATTAACCTATTTATTTGTACATTTGTTAAGCAATAACATATATTTATGTATATCTATATGTCATACTCATTACATTGTTCTATATATATATATATACACACACACACGATACAAACAGTTATATAAGTTTTTGATAAACTATAAGACAAAACATAATAACGCAGTTTATACATATAACACCATTAATATGCATGTGTATACCAAGCATTATTATACATTTTTGTGTATATGTATGTACAATTGCAAAAGCTCTCTTGAAAAGTAGTTGACGCCTCAATACGAAATACAATTATAGATCGAATAGAAAGCACTCTTTATGCTTATATATGCATAAATGCTAGATACGCATCTGTATATAACAAGGTTATAATTACACATATATATGACATAACTTTCGAAATATTATAATAACATCACATAAAATTACAAATTAACAACTATATATATATATATACACATAAACATTCGAGTTGTATTTATGTTGACTCGAGCTCAATTAGACTTACAAGCTAATCAATTTACATATTATAAAAATCGAGTTTGTCAAATTCAAGTAAATATTGACCTAAATTCAAATAAATATTGGGTTGTTCTCAAATAGTAGATTTTGACTCATTTTTATTTCTATAACGAGATATCTTAACCCAGTTGCGAATGTCACCGGAGTATACTTTTGCATATTATACATTTGGAATGTTTCTATTATTTCGATAACTTTTAGATGGTAGAATCATAATTTATCTTATTAAAAATCGCCAGAACTACATGTTTCCGAAAAAGTGTCGGGACTCAATCAAGCGCTCAGAAAGTATTTGTATATAACGACCTTGGCCAACAAATTTAAAACCTAAACACATTTTATTGTCACCTATTTTTTATTATTATAGTACATTAAAATTACAGAGATAAAATATAGTACGAAATCTTCAGGCCTAAAATAATTATATACTGTAATTAAAATATTATTGGCATACAAGAACAACACCAGTCAATAAATATATATATATATATATGTTTAATGTTGTATTTAGTAGCTAGACTTTATCGAAATGTGTAATTCGCTATATAAACTTTGAAAAGATCAATTTGCTACTTAACTAATGTTTTTGTGATTATTTATACTATATAACTTAGCTTTGTTACTATTTGTTTGCTAATATGGTATGAATTGACATGTGACAATAGTTCAAATTATCAATTATCAAATACGATATTAACCCTATAAATATACTAACTAGCGGCACACCATGATGCGTGTACAATAAAAAAATTAGATTACATAATAATATTTATTATGAATATAAAAAGTATTAAAAACAGCTAATGATTATATTTTAAAGATGGATTCATATGTTGGATGAAGAATGAAAAAAATTCATTTGAGTTGTCTTAATTATTCATAAGAAGTATTTATAGCATTTTAGCCAATAACTTCTTACCATATTGATAATAATGCTAATCATAGGTTGATTGCTTCATTAACAATATAAGTGAGAGTAGGAAATTTCCCTGAAAATCGTTAACTAACCTTGTGGGAAAATAAAATAGTTCTTTTTATTCTATGGGCAAGTGATTGAAGAAATATAGGTAAAAATATATTTTGGAAGGTATGTAATCCAATATTCCTAGTGTCAATATAGATATAAATAGACAAAAATATTAATTAAATACAAATGAAGTAGTTGTCATTATAGTCAATAATAATCATGAAAATATAGACATAATAAGGATTTGATAAATGTAAACAATGTTATATATGAAAGTATCCATTTTTAGTGTTAAGAGTGAGTTAAGGTGATTAATCTTTATAACCCTAATGAAATAAAATATTATAAAACTATAAATAGTAAATAATATAAAATATTGAAATTACCAATGGGCAATTTAAGAAAATAAGAAAAGACACCAAGAACCCTTTTCTATTGCTAGATTTTAATTTTAATATAAAATAGAAAGAGATATTCAATATACTTCAAAGATAAAATTTAAAACTAAATAAAAGTTTAAGTATTGTTTTGAGAGAGTGAGAAGAGAGACAAAGAGGAAAAAATTAGCTACATTTAAGTTACAAACTTAAGAACCATGAATATTATTAAGATATAGCAGAGAGGAATTAAATGGAGAGAGAAAATTGATGATATTATTAAAAATAAGAGGGAGGAATTAAAAGGAAAGAGAAAAATGAGTGAATTGCTTGATTTACCCTTCATTTTATTAAACTAGATTTTAATATCATGTGTTTTAATATTATTTTCAATGTATTTTAGGGGTATTTTAAAGAATTATAGAAAGATACCAAATGATTCACTTTTTTCGCTTTAATATATATAAATATATATATTTATATAAAACTCTTTGGGACTTAAGTAACCGCTACTAATTTTTTTCATAAAATTTCATTAAATACCCTTAATATTATTATACTATTTAATGATATAAAAATAATTATATAGGGTGTTATGATAAATTTTTAAATTACCTGTTTTTAATTTCAATATCAATGTTTTTTTTTTTCCACTCCTCCATTATTACCTCCTCATTCTTCCCTCTCCTTTTTAACTCACTACCAATATTTTTTCTTCCACTCCTTCATTATTCTCTCTTCATCCTTCTTCTCTCCTACATCTCCTTTTAATTTTTGTTTAATAATTTTAACCCATTTTCTTCTCATAATTTTATGTAACTGACAACCCATTATTATTTACATATAAGCCACAAAGTTTTGATAAGTTGTTATAGTTTAATTTGATAATTATTTTATGTTTTAAATTTTATAATATCATTATTTTTATTTTTTGGTACAAGCATTACAAGTGCACGTCACTTAGTATAATATTATCGGTTTTATTAAGTATTGCTAATTGACAGCTATAAGGAAAGTACTTAAATTTCATGCAAAACTTACTCCACATGCATCGGCCACTTAGAGGAGGAGAATCAGCTGACTTTGTCTTTAAGCTAAATTTGCCAATAGCATCACCAGTCTCCACTTGTTCTTTCAACTGCACCCACTTTTCACTCACTTTCACCATCACCACCACAATGCTAAACATTTGCTTTTTTTGCTCTAAGAAGTACAAAGAATAAAACCATCCAAAAAAGACCCATTTGTTTTGTGGGTACATTTGATTGAGTACACATAGTTTTCATGGCATTCTATGAAAATTATGTACAAGATGACTAGATTGTCAAGCTTCCTAGTATTTCTTTTAATTTCGTGTTCAGCTTACTGCGTTGATTCGCAGGATGATTACAATGATCCGCCTCCTGCTCCACCACCAGCTGCAGAAAATTGTAATGGCATATTCATTTCCTATGAATTCATTTCTAGGACAAAAGAATACCCCCATTTGAAAAATGCAACGGCACAATCTTGGGCATTCAATGCCACTGCTACGTTACTTAATACAGGCACAACTGAAATTGATGCTTGGCAGATGTTCGTTGGATTCCAACACCGGGAAATTTTAGTATCTGCAAGTGGTGGAGTATTGCTTGATTCTAATAGTTTCCCAGCTTCGGTCGGGAACGGAACTTACTTATCAGGGTATCCTCAGACAGATCTAAAAACAGCTATTGATACTGCAGGGGACTTGACACAAATACAAGCAGTTATTCAGTTAAGTGGTACTCAATTTGGTGTGAAACCGCCAGGCGTTCCAATGCCGAAAACGATACGACTAGTAAATGATGGATATAAATGCCCTGGACCAACACATCGTAGTAAGTATTCTACCTTGTCTGTGTTCTAATTTATCTCATGATTCCATTAAGTAGTAGACATATTATTTTATCAGATCTGATGGCTTAAACTTTTAGAGAGTTTGTTGTGGAGGTAAATTTAATTGATATTAAAGCAGGAGGTGATGAGCTCGAATTCCTTCATTATCATTTCGCATCTATTTAATTAAGTCATCTTCTTGATCGCTTCAACTGAAGTCTCATTTCACAAGTTAGGGACAGTGTCAAAGTAATGGTATAAAAACCATATTAAGTCTAACAAGTTTAAGCTTTTGGATCATTTGCTCATGGAGTTGAATCTAACAGTTTCATTACCTTGACTCCTAATTTTGGATCCTGCAGAGACCTCAATGTACGCTTGTTGTGTTAGGGATCCAAAGGCTAAGCTCAAGGAGAAGAAGACAAAGCTTCTACCACGCCAGAAAGGCGATCTCTCAATCACTTATGATGTAATGCAAGCCTATGAAAGTAATTATCTTGCTCAGGTGACTATAGAGAATGATAATCTCTTAGGACGGCTTGATCATTGGAATCTAACTTGGGAATGGATGAGAGGGGAGTTTATATACACCATGAAAGGAGCTTATACACATGAGATTGATTACTCAGACTGCATTTATGGTCCAGCAGCTACTTATTACCAAGATCTTGATTTTTCTCAAGTAATGAACTGCCAGAAAAAGCCGATTATAGCCGATTTGCCTCAGGAAAGAGCAAATGACACAAAGGTTGGAAAAATTCCATATTGCTGCAGAAATGGAAGTATCCTGCCACAAATTATGGATCCAAGCCAATCAAAATCAGTGTTTCAGTTGCAGGTGTATAAGATTCCCCCCGATGTAAACCGGACAGCACTTTATCCTCCTGAAAATTGGAAAATTGTTGGCATCCTTAACCCTGACTACAAATGTGGTGCACCAATTAGGGTGGATGCTACACAGTTTCCCGATCCTAGTGGCCTCCAAGCGACAACCTTAGCTATAGCAAGTTGGCAAATAGTGTGCAATATCTCAAAACCGACGAGAACCAATTCTCATTGTTGTGTCTCCTTCTCAGCATACTACAATGAATCAGTTATCCCTTGCAATACATGTGCTTGTGGTTGTGATGACACGACATCATGCAATCCTAATGCACCAGCAATGCTGCTTCCACCAGAAGCTCTTCTGGTGCCATTCGAAAACAGAACAGCTAAGGCTATCGCTTGGGCAAAAATCAAACACTTTCATGTTCCAAAGCCATTACCTTGTGGAGACAATTGTGGGGTTAGTATAAACTGGCATGTCTACACGGACTATAATAATGGATGGACCATTCGACTCACATTGTTCAACTGGGAAAAGGTCAACTTTGAAAATTGGTTTGTAGCAATCCAACTCAAGAAAGCCGGTCGAGGTTACCAGAAGGCATACTCATTTAATGGAACATTATATCCACAACTTAATGATACTATTTTTCTGCAAGGATTGCCAGGTTCAAATTACTTGATCGGAGAAACAAATAATACCAACTCGAAGGTTGATCAGATAGTGGCTGGAAAACAGCAATCCGTCATCTCTTTTACAAAGAAGTTGACTCCAGGTGTACATATAGCAAAAGGAGATGGTTTTCCTGTAAAAGTCCTTTTCAATGGAGAAGAATGCTCACTGCCGACTTACATTCCTTCAGGAAAGGGAAATATAGATCAGGCTAATCCGATACTTATAGTTTTTCTCGTGATTCTGGCAAATGTATTTCAATAGTGGAGGCTTTTTTGTTATCTAAAATGCTCAGTAGACACTAGAGAGTACAATTAGACCTGGAAAGCTTCAGATTGTAGTATAAATTCTTCTTGTAATTAGATACTTCTCTTAGACCCTAAAGCTGGCCTTTTAGTATAAACTGTTGTTGTTTTTCTTGATGTTCACAATCCAGGATTTATATATATATATATATTTATTGCCACAAGGTTCTGTTAGATTGGTAGAACCAATTTAGTGAATGGACTGAAATTTGTTGTATGAATAGGGCAGAAAGCCTCTAATCAAGATGAGATGGTCTTTACGAAAATTCAAAAATTGAGATGAAACAGAGAAGCTCTAAAACTCCAAAGTTGCGGTTGGGGTTGGTCATGAAGTTTCCTGCAGACGATGGCATTCTTGAGGAACTGCTATCTTCAGAATTAGGACAGGTACATGGATTCTGAGTTCAATAAAGTGACAAACCCAACAACATGCTGTATACAAACAAGAAGCGAATATTCGTCTTCTAGTTTCGAGTTGAAAATACAAGCCTTCAACCGTCCTAACCTTGTCTTATTTAAAATCCTTCATTGCTATCATCACCATTGGCAAAACAAGAAATGGCAAAAAGGGACCATGACAACTTATTAGTAGTACAACAAAGTTTCTTTGAAAGCATCCATGATTTTACATTGCTCTTAACTTCAAATATATAAAATCCATAGTAATATAAAAAAATTTTGCCACATGCAACTCTCTTATCAGTTTTGTTCTTAAAAATCTTGTTTAAATTCCTTGATAACGTAAATTTTATTAAGGAAAATCATGCGAAGAGGCCTCAAAATATGCTGCATAATCACTGCCGTATTGATCCTTATTATCCTGGCAGCTGGTTTAACCGTCTACTTCACCATCCTAAAGCCGAGAGAACCAAAATTGACAACTCAGTCTATCGTCCTAGAAGGTTTTAACTTCAATACCGCCCTGCAGATTAATATCACAATAGGGATCAAAATCACTGTCGACAACCGAAATTATGGAAGTTTTGAGTATGAGAACAGCACAACATATATTAGTTATCGGGGGATGGATGTAGGTGAGGCACCGATACTGGAAGATACAATTGGGGCTAGATCAAAGCACAATATTAGCACATCTGTGATTCTGGAAGCTGACAAATTGGTCAGTAATGCTAATTTTATTCTTGATTATTTTGTTACAAAGGTGGTAAATTTTACTTCATCAACAGGGTTGCATGGCGAAGCGAAGGTGTTGAGGTTGTTTAAGAAAAAAGCAACTACTCATACCACTTGTGATATCTCTCTTCTGATACAAAACCAGACTTATGTATCTGTCTGCAAGTATAAAATGAAATTCTGAAATCTATCCTTTTCTTTTAAGATCTTTGGATTACAATTTGTGGCATTTAGTTGTACCCAATATTCTCTGATGTGGGTTCTTTAGGTTTTCATTGCTGCAATAAAGAAAGCTGTTCGTGTAGCTTTAGTTATCATTCAAAACATGAAAGTGTGAACTATGGCACACACTGGAAATGTGATGTAGCCATTCATACTTCCAACTTCTAAACTTTCCAGGTTGATTCTGAATTATCAAGTACAAGAAAAGTGACAGAATTTTGCCTATGAGTACCAAGGCCTTGTTATCAAGAAAATGATGAGAAAAACTAATGACATAATTAACACCTTTCATTGTTTATGACTGATTCAAATTCAGAGAATTGGTAATATATGAAGGGGAGAGATCAACCGATGGAAGGGATCACAGGGGAACGGCTGGCCAATTGGCTGAATCTTAATAGTCAACCAATCATGTTGTCTCTCCACTTTCATATAGCTTCCTACTTTTGTTCTCATTCATGTATATTTGTTCCCTAGTTGATACCCATAAGAACATATAGTCATCTTACCATACATTTGACATTCACGATTAGATTCTCCATTCTCTATTTCATTTTTGGAATCAAAATCGAGATTTCATACAATCGAGAGGATTCTAGCTTTAACGGGGAATTTAATTCTACTTAAAAGGGATGCAATTATGATTCCATTTTATCTTATTACTATAAAATTAGCTAAATAGCCTTTAACCTGCAACACATACTATTTTTTTTGTTTTTTTGTTTTTAATATTCTTCTTGTCACGGTTGAAAATTGTTTGAATTTCTTCTAAAAATAAATTGGTTTATCATTTCCTTAGACTTGTTTGAAAGATTTTAGCTAAATTTTGTACTAATATTTTTCCATTATTTCATTTGCTGTTTGCTAATTTCTAGGGTCATTATTTGAGATTGTTTATTATACACAATATTCGACGTAGAGCTTATGTTGATTGTAACTAATATATTATGGTTTGATACTACAAAATATAGATAACAATATATACCTAATGCTATCTACTATATAAGGTATAGAAATTTATACTGTAATATAACAAAACATACACTGTGTGTACATATATTGTTGGCATAATAGAAGTAAAGATCGATAACAATTCATTAATTAATAGTAAACAATAGCATCAATAATAAAAAAAGAAGAAGAGAAAATAACACCAATATTTACAAAGGAAATTGTCCCTTGATTCTAAAATCTCTTAGTGTTTCCCCTAAAAAAAATAAAATAAAATAAAAAGATCTAATCTTAGTGAAAAGAACCCTTCTATAAAATGTTCATAGGTGTATATAAAATTGGAAACTAGATATATTAGGGACATACATGCATACAAAAAAAAAAAAAAGATACTTATAAAATAAGATTTTTTTTATATGGAATAAAATAAGCAATGAGATAAAATAGGCAATAAAGCAAAATACGTTAGACCTCTACCTTTTCACCTCACTATTCCTAACACAACTCCACCTAAAACTCAACACACCTAAAAGGTAATGGACACTCATAAATACATTAAAATGTAGATCAATATAAATAGTCATCAAGGCAACAAAATATCAAGCCTTCACTTGCCAAATAGGCTACCACAACCTAAGTAAATCTCCTTAAAATAGAAATCAAGCCCAAACACATGTTGAACTTGTCACCAAGAAGCATTTTTGTCAACATGTCTGTTGGATTGTCAAGGGTACTGACCTTCTTGACTTGAAGGTCACCTCGAATCACAATATCTCTAATAAAATGATAACGCATAGCAATGTGTTTAGTTTGCTTATGATGTAAACCCTACAAGTTTAGCTTTTTGGATATTGAATTGATTTAAGTATTATAAGTAATTACATTATATCAACGGAGTCGATACATTTAAAATTAATTAAAATTTTAAACTCAAACATAATACGAATAAGAAAAATTCTAAAATTTTGCTCGAAACGTTAATTGTGTATAAAAAACTGTAAATCCTATGTGCACGTAAATACTTGAGAATGTGCTCAAATTTGACAGAAACCCTAAAACTATAACTTTAAACTTATAAAATAAATAAATTTATCACAATAATAATAAAACCTTAAATGAATACAATTATCAACTAACACGTTTAATTGCATAAAATTATTAATGAACAAATTGAGATAACTTCCAAATATTATAAACACAATAGTAATAATTTAATTAATAAATTTTATAAAATTTCAATTATTATTTCATAATTATTATTAAGCCTATAATTTTACATTTAGAATTATGATTCTTAATTTTTTTTTCTTTTTCCTTTTCCTTTCCTTAGCTTTTCTTTTCTCCACATGAGTCTTCTCTTCTTCTGGACTTTTTTTTTTCAAGTAGGACATGTGCTAGAAATTACTTGGCTAAGATTACAAAGGATAACCCAAGTGTCTAATCATCTTACCTCATCTCTTATCTTTAAATCATTTTTTTTTCTTTTTCACTTTCTTACTTCATCTTATTTTTGTCTGATGCATGTGCTTCTTTTCTCTCAATTTCCTTATTCAACACAAAGACAAAATCACACACATATATTTTCCTTTCCCAAATCAAAGAATTCCCTTTTTTTTTTTTTTTTTACTCCCATCTTTCGATTTTCCTTTTATCTATTTCAACGACTTAAGAAGAGAAAGAAGCTCTTAAATCAATTATTCATCAAGTTACCAAGAGAAGTAAATAAGTAGTATGTATATTATATTTATTTTGTAATAGTCATTTATATATACTCTTTCATATATATATATATATATATATATATATATATCTTTGTAGAATTTTAGGTATCATAGGATTATGTAGTGAAACTTACATGTATTGTATTATTTATTTGTAAGAAGATTCTATGTACATGTATTAAAAGATATGTAAAGTTAGTATTGCTTATGTTTATGTGTTCATATGTGTATATAAATACTTATGTGTGCATATATTTTATAATTGATTACACAAGTATATGGTATAAAGAAATTTATGTATATGTATATATGCATATATAGTATGTATATTATTTATTTTCATTATATATATGTGTTCGGTTATGTATGTATGTATAGAGTATAAAAATAAAAATATAGTATATGTATATATATGTACAGTATACATGGTGTATTTAAGTTTATATTGTAAAATTACCTATATATATATATATAAGTGTATAAATATGTATACGTATAAAAATACGTATAATAATAGTATAGTATGTATAAGTATATGAAAATGCTTAAAAAGTATATGTGTAATATACAACAATATTAAATTATTAAATAAGGTAAGATAATATATATATATATATATGTATGTCATGAGCCTTGAAGAAAAAGAAAATGGATTAATTTGAAAATTTAATAAAATATAATAATAGTTATATAAATATTAAGTAAAGTACAAAATAAGAGAAATTGGAAAATATGAAAAATTCATAAAAATGACACATGGAGCATTTATAAGCTGCCACATCATCATTCCATATTTTTAATTAAAATTCGTAATTATTTTTAATAATAATAATATAATTAATTAAGAAATTATCAAAGTAATAAAAAGTGAATTAAATAAGAATTTAACCTTAAAAATAGCAAAATAAGTAAATTGTTACAAAATAGACTTAAAAAGTAAGAAAATCACAAAAATATAAAATTTAGATATTTATTAAATCATAAATTTATAAAGAAAAGCTTAAAAATAATAAATTATAATTATTTAAGTCAAAATAATAAAATTCATAATATTTATAAACCACTATAAAAAATATAGATTACAATGTCTAAAATGGACCTTACAACAAGAAAGTACATTTGAAAATGACAAAAATGGAATATAAGTTCATAAAAATTAGAATTAGAATAAAAAAGTTATACACGATTAACGAAAAAACTTAAATCGATAATTTTACATAAATAGATAGTTAATTTAGGTAGTTGGTACTAAATATATAAATAGTTTAGTTGCTTTACTAATTACTTATTATCTTGCAAATTTTCTAAATGTCAGGTGATCCCAATACAGATACTGATCTACTAGTAGACTACTATGATTCCTAACTGATTGACCTTATGAATGAGTGAGTACTCCTGATAACTCTATATTTGTTTTATGCTTGTAATTAGTACACCTAAAGCAAATATTAATAACTCGATACATAGGAGGTTAGGTTATTCATGTACTTCAATATTAGTCGTGTGTTATGTAAAATGTTATGAAACATAATAGATGAATAACTAGTTACTTGATTTATTACTGTATAATTGAATGATTTGTTGATATTAGTTGATCATCTCATAAGCTGACTTAATCATATTTGACTTAACCTAAATTAAATGGATTATGCATAAGTACAAACATTACATATAATGTTTCAATCGTCATCTCACGCGGTTGATAATAAAGGGCCCTGTAGGGATAGACTCTCATATGATTTGATTAGTATAGTACAAGAGCATTGGTATAACAAGGCCTTATCCTTAGCTCGCAGGTTTACCTAGTGATAGAGATGTTAACCGTGGGTGGTCGGGAGTTAAGTCTAAAGACTACTGCCTAGGACGTGAGAGTAGATTACAGAGGCCACCTCATCGTTAGACTTAGGATTTTGTATATTTCTAGATTTCTTTGAAATAAACATGTATCTCATGAATTACGGAATTTAAATTTATGGTTAAAAAGCCCAAGTACTAGAACCCAATTATGATTGGTGTCGACGAATTTCTAACCCTTACTTTAGAGGGCGTTAAATTTGATATTATATGCAGCACTAATCAATTGCATATATTGTTTGGCTAATTATTTGTTCATGTATTCATATGTTTGTTAATAAATTGTTTGATAATTTGCTTGCCGGTATAATATAAAGGATAACTCACTAAACTCTTGTAGCCTACTTCACAACAGTTTTTCTTTTGTAGATTGATGGTTATTTGGGCATGGGCTAAGAGTTAAGTATTGAGTTTAAGTATCGAGATGCAGTTGGAAGATAGAATATAAAGATAGAGCGCATAGATAGTTGGAACACTAACTGTAATTACTATTCTTATTCTTAGATTTTGTAATTTAGTAAAGTTTAAATTTTAGATCTTTACTACCTGATCTTATTGTTTGGTAGGAGATACCGATTCTCTACAATTTTAAGGAACTATAGAATATTGGATATTTGTAGTTATTATATTTTACGATAAATTTATAAATTGATAATAAAAAAAAAAACATAGTGACTAAATAATTAGAGTCTTGTAATCTTTAACTTGTAAGATGATTTTTGTATTACGAGTGTATACTTGATATGAAAATTTTAAGAAATTCTACTAGGCCTCCCTTAGGGTCATGACACATGATACATGGGATCCTTGGTCACTCAAGAATTTGAATTCAGATAACAAACCCCTTAGCCGTAAAGCCTCCTTGACTGCTTCAATCACTGCTATATATTCAGCTTCAATAGTAGACAAAGTTACTATTGGTTGTAAATAGGTTTTCCAGCTCATAAGATAACCTCACACTAAGAAAATAACCTATAATAAATCGTTTTTTCTCCAAATCACCAACAAAATCAAAATCAACATACCCTATTAAGTCATCGACTTTGGTCCCAAACTCCAAATATACATCATTAGTCTCTTTTAAATATCTCAATATCCATTTCACTCCATGCTAATGAGGCTTACTAAGATTAGCCATGTATTGACTCACAACACTAATAGCAAAAGATAAGTCTAAATGAGTACAAACCATTGCACATGTTAAGCTAACTATTTCACTAAAGTAAGAGACTTTAGTTAGTACTTAGATTCATCATTAAACTTTGGTGATGTGGCTATAGAAAGTTTAAAATAAGTAACTAATGATTTAGAGACCAGTTTTACATTTGACATGCTGAAACGCTCAAGAACTCTCTAAATATAATGTTGTTTTGACAACCATAGCTTTTTGGAGCCTCTATGCCTATAGATCTCCATACCCAAAATGTTTCTCGCTACTCCCAAATCTTTCATGTCAAATTCAGAATTGAGCTGGGATTTGACTCTACATATCTGGTGTTGCTATTAACATGTCATCAACATATGATAGCAAATAAATATAAGATCCATTGGAGACCTTTTGAAAGTAAAGGCAATGGCCATAATTGCTCCTAACAAATCTTATGCTCTTGATAAAGCCATTAAATTGCTTATGCCATTGCCTAGGGGACTCCTTAAATCCATACAAGGATTTCTTAATCAAACAGATGTAATCCTCCTTCCCTTCAATTACAAAACCCTTAGGTTAACTCATTACTATCTCCTTCTCTAAATCACCATGGAGAAATATAGTCTTAAGATCCATGTATTCAAGTTCTGATTTCTCTAATGCTATAATAAATAGCAAAGAACAAATAGTGGTATATTTAACAACATGTGAGAAAATATCAATGTAATCTATACCTTCTATCTGATCATAGCCCTTAGACATAAGGAGTACTTTATAGCAAGTATCATTTAGATTAACTCCTTTTTTCTTTTTTTCCTTGAATACCTACTTAGATACAATTATTTTCTTAATTGGTTGAAGGTGATACAAGCTGCCATATACCATTCTTATGAAGTGACTCCATCTCCTCTTGCATGGCAATGAGCCACTTATCAAAATTGGAAGCTTTCATAGCCTCTTAATAGGAATTAGGATCATCACACTCTATCTCATCAGCTAATTAAGTGCATAAGCCACCAATGATCAAATCTAACCAGAGGTCTAATCTATCTTTTTAGTTTATCATGAGCTATTGAAGGTTATTAGGATGTACTAAGATATTTGTTTGATTAATAATATGATTGGGAGCTGTTGAGTAATAGTGCTATAAGGATAAGCACCTCCACCTTTTCTTATACATTGTTAGGCTAACTCTTAATAATAAGTTGCTTAGCACTAGGCTACAATAGTATAGACTCATCAAATACCACATCCCTACTGACAACTATTTTTTTGGTCTCTAAATTATACAACTTATAGCCTTTAACGCTTATGAAATATCCAATAAAAATACATTTTACAAAGCTAGCATCAAGTTTCCAATTCTTTACATAAGCATAAGCAGGACAACCAAATATTTTTAAATGTAAATACCTAGGCGAATTGCCTGACTATACTTGTTCAAGAGTCTTTCCATTAAGTGCTAAATGATGAAAAGGATTCACAAGATGATAGGTAGTGTTGATTGCCCTTGCCCAAAACTCCTTATCTAGACCAGCATTAGATAACATACACTCAGCCTTTTCCAACAAAGTTCTATTCATCCTCTCTACAACTCCATTCTATTATGGAGTATGGACAACATAGCAATGGTGCACAATCTCATGAGAAGCACAATATTGATTGAATTTAGTGCTTACAATTCAATACCATTATCAATTTTGAGCCTCTTCATAGATTTCTAGTTTTCTTTTTAATCATTACTTTCCATTCTTTGATGGTCTTGAAAACATCAAATTTATTTTGTAAAAAATAAACTCAGACTTTCCTAGAAAAGTCATCAACAAGTGTAAGGAAATACTTGCACCTCCTAAATAAGTAGGAGTGGGTCCCAAGAGATTAGACTGGATGTAGTCTAAGGATGCCTTAGTCCTATGTTCTACAATACCAAAATGAATTCGCTTTTGCTTGCCAAATATACAATGCTCATAGAACTCCAAATTACCTAATTTCTCGAGCAACAAACATGTACTATGCAATTGTAGTATTCCCCTCTTTAGCATGTAACCTAACATCATATGCCATGGTCTCGTATTTTCTTACTCAGAACTTAGAACAAATACCACAGTTGTGCCAACAATTGTGGAACCCTAAAGAACATATAATGTACTCGTCAATACACCCTTCATATTGCACCACTTTCAACACTATAGTGACGACCATCTCTATCAAGACTACTAATGAGGATTAGACTCTTTAATAAGCTTGGAACATAGTAGACATTTGTCAGCATTCTAACAACACCATTGTCCATACACATGAACTATGCTAATACCTTGAACTTGACAAGAAGTAGTGTTTCCTATAGAGACTGTCTTACCATTAAAAGGTATGAAAATGGTAAACCAATCTTTGTGAGGCATCATATGGTAAGAGCACCCTAAATATAAAATCCACTCAAATCTTGATCTTTGATTATCAATTGATATAAACAACTAATCATCATTGCTAGTTACCTTAGTAAAATTGGTACTAGCATCTTTTATAGATTTTCCATTCTCCTTAAATTTCCTTTCTTTGTTCTGCAATTTGCGACAATTCTTAATTATATGCCCTTTTTTCTTACAATATTTGCAAAACTCTGTCTTTATTTTTAGACTTTGAACAGGATTTGTTTTTGCTATACGAGTCTTTTCTAATTTGCTCTCTACCTCTAACTACTAAAGCATTATTCTCAAAGGACTTTTAGCTTAATTAAGCTTATTGTCAAGTTTATCTTTACTCAATAAATTCACTTTCACATCATTAAAATTAAGAGTGCTACGATTGTAAATCATGGTTTCTCGAAATGTCCTATATGATTGAGGTAATGAACATAACAGAAGCAATCTCTAATCTTCGTCTTCTAACTTAACAACAATGTTTTTGCCAGTCATTTGCATTTATGGTGAACTCAGCAATGTGTTCCCTAAGAGAAGCACCCTCTTGCATTCTAATGGCATGTAGCTTCTACTTTAAGACCAACGAATTTGCTAATGATTTAGTCAACTATAAATTTTCCACTTTAGACCATAACTCGATAATGGTTTTCTCAACTAACACCTCTTGGAGGACATTGTTGGGCAAACATAGCTGAATAGTGGTAAGTGCCTTCTCATCTAGCTTAGCACATTCTTCATCATCCATCATTCTTGACTTCTTTCTTGAGGATTCTTCAATCTGTTATGCACTAAGATACCAACATCTTGCGCTTATTTCGATGGCATTGACTTTGCATACTGGAAATAGAAGATGGAAACATATGTCAAGGCAACTGATTTTGGATCATTGGAAATCATTGAATATGGAGACATCCAAATTGCTACTGATGGAGAGTCAACACTTACGGATGCTAAAAAGAAGAAGATTGAGAAGAATAATTAGACTAAACATTTGTTGTTAATGACAATAGCACTATTTAAATATTATCTTATTTCTTCTTGCAAGATTGCAAAAAACATCTAGGATACCTTAAGTAAGACTTATGAAGGAACAACAACAATCAAGAATACTCAGATCAATTCATTACTTCAACAATATGAATTATTTAAATTTCAACTAGGTGAAAATATACACGATGTGTTTAATCATTTTACAGCAATTACTAACAAATTGGCATTGTTAGGTAAAAAGATAAAAAATTCTGGTTTTATCCAAAAGATATTAAGGGTTTTACATAGATCTTGGGATGCTAAGAAATTGGCTACTAAAGAAGCTCAAAACTTGTCAAAAATGCCCATAAGCCAACTAAGGGAAAAGTTACTCGCTTATAAATCTCATATCAAACACATTAATGAACCTAAGAGCAATAAGAAGACAGTCACATTTAAAGCTTAAGAAGTTAATTTAGAGACTAAATTAGAAACAAATTTAGAACCAGATGATGATGAGGACATCATACTATTAGTAAGAAGGCGTAACAAGATACTCAAGAAGAAGGGTAAGAAAATGTTTTTTAGTAAACGTTCTTCTTCTAATTGTTCTATGTATGATGTAGGGAAAACTTACAAGGAAGAGAAGAAGGAGAAGAAAGAGAAAAAGGAAATTGTGTACTACGAGGGCAAAAAGCCTTAGCATGTCAAGTAAGAATATGTAATATTACTGAAGAAACTAGAAAAATACTAGAAGAAATAAAAGGCATTATGGCCACTTAGAGTGACCTAAATGAATCTAAAGTAGATTTAGAAACAAATTTAAAGATAGAAGAAGAAGCCAACTTGTGTCTCATGGCTATTTCTGAGGTAAATTCTAACTTTGATGATGATGTTATGCTTGAAAGTGTATAAAAGCAGATTAAGAGTCTTTTAAAAGCACTTTAAGGAGCTAATTTAAAGTTGAATAAATAAGATGACGAAATTAAAGCTCTAAGAAATGAAAAAGATGCTTTGTTACAAGTAAACTCACTGTTGGTTAATGAAATGATAAACTAAAAAATGATATTGAATTTTTGTAGATAGATAATGAAAATCTAAGGACATGGTTTAATGTTAAAAGAAGAAATTAAGGATTGAAAGTTAGAATTAATGATTTGTCTTGTACAATTGATACAATCTTTAACAAGTTCCATGAAAGTGACAAGAAATTACAATTGTTGTTATCATTACAAAGGTTAGATAATTCTAAAAATGGACTTGGGTACGAACATGGTGAATATTCTAAATCCAATATCAAAACCATGTCTATCAAAGGTAAGGAAGTAGTTGGAATGGAATCTATTAAAAAAAATAATGTACATGTTAAGGCTTAATCTAATGTACAAGGAAATCGGTATAACAAAAGATATATTGGACAAAATAACAAGTATCCAATCAGAGTATACATTAGAAGCGAATTCAAATACCAAAGCCAAAATATGAAGAACTGAGTAATTCACAAATATAAACCATCTAATCCTTATGCATATTTCTTTGGTAGTAAACCTAATTATATTGAAAAATATTGCTTCTATAAAATGAATAAGCTTAGTACGCAACAAGCTAAATCTTTGTATAATATGAGCTTGAATTTTGGTGGGCCCAAAAAGGACTTAACCTTATTTTGATGATTATTAGAACATAGAGCAAGATTGAACGGATCCTGGTATCTAGATAGTAGGTGTTCATGACATGAGTGGTGATGCTTCATTGTTCACAAGTTTAAAGTGGAAAGAAGGAGACTATGTGAAGTTTGGAAATGATAGTAAGGAAAAAATCATCACAATAGGTAATACCGGCATACCTCCTCATACTATAGAAAATATTAGTCTAATTAAGGGCTTAAAACACAATTTTTTAAATATAAGTCAATTGTGTGATAAGGGTTATAAAATGGTGTTTGACCAAAATAAAGTAAAGGCTTATGATAAAAATGGTGCAAAATTATTTGAAGGGAAAGAAGGACATATATTTTATTCAACCGGCTAAAGTAAAAACTAAAAGTTGTTTTTAGAGTGTTTCTAATAATGGTTTTTTTTTTTCTTTCATTAGAAGCTTGGTCATGTTAACATTCATCAATTAAATAACTTGTCTAAAAATAATCTTGTTTATGGCGTACCTAAAATGCATATAAATGATGATTTTCGTTATACTACAAGTATTAAAAATAAAATGAGTGCTATTTCACACAAATCCAAGCAGATTATGTCAACTAAGAGACGTTTAAAACTATTGCATCTTGACTTGTTTGGTCCTATACACACATTGAGCTTAAGCAGCAATAAATATGGTTTAGTAATAATGATGACTTTTCTATGTATATTTGGGCTCTATTTTTACGACATAAAAGCAATGCTTTTTCAGCTTTTGAAAAGTTTTCAAAGTAGGTTCAAAATGAAAAATAATACCTTTCCATCATTAATTTATGAACTGATCATGGAAAGAAATTTGAAAATGATGATTTTGCAAAGTGTTGTGATCAAAATGGCACCATTCACAATTTCCAGCTCTTTATACTCCACAACAAAACGGAGTAGTAAAGAGTAATAATAAAACAATCTAAGAGATGATAAGGACTTTAATGAATGAGAGTGATGTAGTATAATATTTTTGGGTTGAGGTAGTCTCAATATCATGTTGCATCATCAATCGTGTGTACATAAGGCTATTTACCATAAAAACGTCATATAAGTTTTATAAAGGTAGAAAACCCATAATATCAATTTTCATGTGTTAGGTTCTACATGTTTTATTAAGAAAATTGGTCTTAACCTTGGTAAATTTGAGGAAAGAGTAGATGAAGGCATATTGTTAGGATACTCTTTAAATAGTAAAGTGTACTTAGTGTTTAACAAGGTTACTAAAACAAGTAAGGAATCCATAAACGTTAAATTTTCTAATGAAATCAAAGTGGATGATTTTGATGATGACTCACATGAGAAAGCCAAAGGTAAGGATGAAAATGTACAGCAGATCCAAACAAGAGAACCTAAGGCTGAAGGTTCATCAGAACTAAAATCAAAAGTAAATCTAAAAGTACAATTAGAAGCAAAAACAAATTCATAAACTGGATTAGAACCTACCCAAGTAATATCTAAGCCTTATAGAATAATTAGATTTAAAACTTATCATCCACCTGAACAAGTGATGGATAATATCAATACTAGAGTTAAAACAAGAGCTAAGTTCAGAAATATTGAAAACCATTTTACCCTATTATCTGAGTTTGAGCTTAAGGGTATTGATGAAGCTTTATTTGACAATAGATGGATAAAATGCCATGCAAGAAGAGCTAAATCAGTTTCTAAGAAACCAGGTATGGACACTTGTTCCTAGACCTAAGGATGAATCTATCATATGACCAAAGTGGGTATTTAAGACCAAGTTAGATGAGCATGGTAAAATTGTTAAGAATAAGGCAAGATTGATAGTTAAGGGCTATTGACATGAACATAGAATTTATTTTGATGTGACATATGCTTTAGTTGCTAAACTAGAAGCAACTAGACTCCCACTTGCTTTTGCTTGTTATAAGGGCTTTAAGTTATTTCAAATGGATATTAAAAGTGTATTTTTAAATAGATACATTAAGGAAGAGGTTTATGTTGAACCACCCCTAGGGTTTGGAGATCCATTTAAAGAAAATTATGTATGTAAATTAAGAAAAGTATTGTATGGATTAAAACAAGCTTCTAGATCTTAATATGAAAGACTAGGTGACATTTTGATTAAGAATGGATTCCAAAGGGATAAGGTAGATACAACCTTGTTTCTTAAGCACTATGATAATGGCATTTTAGTAGTCTAAATATATGTTGATGACATTATTTTTGGATCTAGTAATGAGATATCTTGTAACGAGTTTTCTAAGCTTATGCAGGTTAAGTTTGAAATGTCTTTAATAAGTAAGTTGAATTCCTTTCTTAGACTCCAAATAAAACAAATAAGTGATGAGATCTTTGTGCATTAAGAAAAGTATACTAAGCAGATCCTAGTGAATTCTAGTATAGAAAATGTTAAAGGCATAGATATACCCATGACTTCCTCAATCAAGTTAGATCTTGATGATACGAGTAAGAATGTTAGTGAAAACATTTATAGAAGTTTAATTGGTTCGCTATTATATTTGACTGCATCAAGACTAAACATATTGTTTAGTGTATGTCTATGTGTACGTTTGTATTCTAAACCAACTGAAAAACACTTATTAGCTATTAAAAAGACTTTCATGTATATATCTTGCACTGTAAAGTTAGGAATTTGGTATCTGAAGAATCAAAACCTAATTTGATTGACTACTTAGATGCTAACTATGCTGAATGTAAGATAGGTAGGAAAAGTACCTCAAGTAATTAATAGTTTTTAGGGGACAAATTGGTTTCTTGGTCTTCCAAGAAACAAAATTCTATTATCTTACCATAGCTGAAGCTGAGTATGTTCCAATTGGCAATTGTTGTGCTCAGATTTTATGGATCAAACAACAATTATCTGTCTATGGATTAAATTTGAAAAACATTCATATAAAGTGTGATAATACGTGTACAATCAAGTTGACTAAAAAGCCAATGTACCATTCTAAATCTAAACACATAGATGTTAGACATTATTTCATACATAATCATGTCAACAATGGTGATATAAGTATCAAATTTATTCCAACTAATAATCAATTAGCTAATGTTTTCACCAAGCTTCTTGATAAGACCAAATTTGAATTTATTAGAAATGAAATTAGTGTTTGTTATCCATTTACATAATTTGTTGATTGACTAGCACTTGTAAATTTTTGTATGATAATATTGCATATCTAAATTTTTATGCGTTATGATATATTTTATTTTGAAATTTTGTACACATGTATATGTATTTTGATTATGTGTAATTTAGTTGTTTTATTTTTATTTGAACTTACATTTCATTAATTCTTGTATTTTAGTGTAAATTAATTTACATGTAGTTAAGTTAAATACTACATAACTAAAATACTGTGTTCATTAAATATTGGGCATAAATTATAGGATAATTAGTGTTGCAAAATTTATGGATTATTTAATTGTAGAATATTTAATTAATTTTTTTGATCTCCCTTTTACCGTCAGAAGTCATTTAATGAGCTTCATCATTTTTTCTTTCTCACATGAGCTGAATGTGATAAACTCAAAATCCCCTTTTTCATTTTTTTTTCGCATGAGTCTTTCACATGTCTAGTGAACATTCATCCTTTGTAACAACCATTTTTTTTTTTTTTGTCTCTCTCTATTTCATCTTCACTAAACTTTGACACTCACACACAATCAAGTTTATGACTTCTTTAAATCTCCACTCTATCCTAACTATAAAACATTCATCTACTCATCATCCTTCCTTATTCTCTCTATCTCTAATTTTTCTTTTAAAGCTCATATCATGCTCTTCCTATCTCTCTCAAATGGCTCCTAGGAAATCATCTCGACTTGGTGTCAAGACCAAGAAAGATCAAAAGAAACAATCCATATTCTTTAGTTGATGAGCTATCAAATTTTGATGTAAATCAAACCTCAAGCCAAGAACCACAAAACCTTAATTTTGAAAACTGTCAACTTGAAAACCCTAAGCCCAATCCTAAGAAATCAAAAGATATTATCCAAGAAAAAGAAAAACTTGGTGTAGGTCATAGTTCATCTAGTGAAGAGTTGGATGAAATTGAAGAAGGATTAGAGGATGAGGAAGAAATAAAAGAAGAGGAGGAATTTGAAAGTAAGGAATAAGATACCAAATCAAAAGCAAATTCAAAACCACAACCATAATTTGATCTAAAATATGAACCAAAACCAGAAATCATAGCAGAGCAATTCAAGCAAATCAAAGTTGAAAAGAAAAGGGTAAAGCCTTAATTTTTTTATGTTTCTTCTTTAAAACAAAGTCAACACATAGAGCTAAGTATTTTTGAGTTTGAATATTTTCAAAAGAATGGATTTTATTGGGACAAGTTTTTGGATGTTCAAGGATGTAAAAATATCTATACTATTGAGGTTGTTGGTTTTAGGGAACTTCTGTATGAGTTATATGAGAATTTAGATATAGGTTAAAGAGATATGTGGATTTCTAAAGTGAATGGACAAAGGATAGAGATTATTAAGGAAGATATCTAAAGGTGTTTTAAATACCTAAGATGAATAATGATAGGAAGTTGATGAAGTGGTCAAGGAAACAGATTTTTGAGGATTTGAACAGAGGTAAAAGGATCTGGTTAAGGAAAGAAGTAAGCATTTTTAATTTTAGGTTGATTATGCACATGTTGCATAAGATGTCAATTAGCTGCATCCTTCAAAGGAAAGGAAGTACTACAAGTATTTCTAAGGAAGATGCAATAGTAATTTTGGCCATGTTAAGGAAGAAAAAGTTAGATATAACTACTCAAATTATTAGGCATCCATTCATGACCAAAAGGAAGAGACCGTACGATAATATTTTGATGAAGTTATTTAAGTACAAGAAGGTGAAAATGCTGAAAGTAACAAAGAAGGATATACCCATTAGAGTGATAGGAGGAGATCACTTTAATCACATGTATAAATATGGAAAATAAGATTTGGTACACTGATGATTAGGCTTTTTACATGTACGATAAGTACAAGAAAAACATATTGCCTAGATCATTATTTGAAGGGCAGCTTTTAGGAGTAGTATCAGAACTTAATTCAGAACCTGAATCAAAACCAAAGGAAAAGGTTAGTAAAAAGAGAAAGGGTAAGGAAATAATCAAGGGAAAGACCAAGAAAAGTAAGAAGGATTTTGAGATCAAGATCCAAGGGAAGTTTGAAATTAAAGGAAAAAAAAAAAGATATCAAAATCAGAGGAAGATTCAAAATTTGATTCAAAAGTTAAATTGAAGGAAAGACTAAGGGAAACATCTAAATTTGAGGCAATTTAAAGAAAAGAAATTAAACACATGATAAAGTTGAAGATGGATTGGTTGCTAACCAAGTTGTAGGATTCTCTCAAGGAAGCTATAGAACCTATACCCTCCAAAGCATCTCTTTCAACTCACACATCACCTGTAAAGTCATCTCCTCAAAATACTATAGAATCACAAAATCCACTATCTGATATTCCACCTCATGACCAATTTGATCAACCACTATCTCCAGTACCTCCAATTATTGGCATTGAAACAAACTAATGGACTGTCAACCTCCAGACCTAGCGAGGATGAGCTCTTGTATATGGAAGAGTTGTAAGTAAACTCTCTAAGGTCCCAACTTAGATATACTTTACTTTCAGAATCTTATCTAATCGTCGACCTATATGCTAAGCCCAAGGTCATTATATGTTGAGCCTTACTCTTCTAATCTACGTAAATTACAAGTGCCAAGGCCAACTTGCTAAGTATAGAGATGGAGGCTACTACATGCCAAGCTTTACTCATTTGGCTTACTAAATAACAAGGTCCTTTATTTGTCTCAGCAATTCCAAGTACCATTCATTAGTAGCATCCCTAACCTCAGTATAGCTCAACTACAACATCTTAAGATCCCAAAATGTGGACCTAATCACAACATGGACCTAATCACAACATGCCACTTGTCATTCCTTTTTCTAACATTGTACTCGTCACATCCCAAACTAAGGAGTCATAATAGCTTGTCGTATAAACTAATCTAAGCTAAAAGCTAATCACTTTAATCGCTAACATAGGTATAACTTATATTAGGCTTTTATCACTCTACAGCTTTAAGTCATCCAATTCAATACTTGTTTGGTATCAACCTATGGTGTAACTTTCTAAAATAACTTTTGAAAGAGATTCTACAATATAAAAGCTTGAGAAAAAAAAAAAAAAACAAGTTTTATAAATAACTTCAGAAAAACAACATAATAGGGATTTATAAATGTCCACAAGTTTATAAAACATAGTATAAGTATAATAATTGAAAATTATAAGGTCACTTGTAGAGACCCCATTAGTTTTCCTTAAGGTTAGTATAGCCAATAAATAAAATAAAAATGTAACCTATTGGTCTTGAATCTTACTTCCTGACCTCGTTCTTTATACTTATAGAACTTGGAGTAGTAGTGGTATGTCTACTAGGAAACCTATAAAAAAGAAAAAAAAAAAAAACTACATGGAAATGAGTGATAACTTGCTCAATAAGTGGGATGGAGGCAATAGCATATATTTGATATAGTGTAACTATGGTCTTCAAATAAGTTTAATTAGATGCTATGCATATACAAGCAAGTACCATTGTACGAAGTTATCTAGTTTATCATAAGATTAGAGAAATTATGCCTATTCTAATCCGGGTTGAGGAGTTTTATGTTGCATACTTCATGAATTGGAACTAAACCGAGGCTTGTGTAATGGAGAAATACACTATGCTTGAGAATTCACTTCAAACCACAGTCTTTAACCTTGCCACCATCTCCTCTTTTGTCACTTCACTTAATTAAGGGTTAAAAGAAGACCATTTTAGCTATTCTTATTGAATAGTTCATGTTTAGCTTGAGAATCCTAATCGTTTCCCTTAGAGGGTTACAATGCATGTCTAGTTAGAAATTAAGTCAAGTTTAAGTTAGATTGCTTTTGAGGTAATCAAGCAATTTCAAATCGTTCAAAACAAACAACATCATAAATAACCAATCACATACAGTCCAACCCTCCATAACAGCAAAACAATATTCAAGTGCACATATAGAGGTTGTTAACTTACAATCATAAGTAGGACATATACTAAGGCTTCTAAGTATTATTAAGTAATACTTCAAAGTGTGGTGAAGCACTAATCCTACTTAATTGGACATGCAATGCTTGATAATACTAATGGTTGATATCATTTGCTTTAATTGTTCCCTAAATATTTAATATAATTACTTTAGTTTTACTAAATATAAAGTTAAATAAGTTCATTTTAATAATTTAAATATGGTCATGGATTATCTCTGGAGAGTGTTGTAAGCTTTGTGTTGAGTTCCAACTTGCTACTAAAGTTTTTAAACAAGGTTCTAAAAGCTCGCTTAATGCAAAGTTTTGGTCTCAAAACCTTTTGATCAAGTCTGTAAGATTATCTTTGTTATACCCTTACTCTAATCAACTTTCTAAACAAGACTGTGAAGTTATTTTCATTAAACATTTCACTCTAACCAAACCTTAAATCAAGTTTTGAAGTCATTCTGACTATATTTCCCTTACCAAATACTTCCCAAACAAGCATATGATAGAGGTATAGTTAAATCTCTTTTATTATTTAACTTTCTAACCAACTCTCTAAATTAGTGATTAAGCCCCTTCTTTACAGACCAACCCTCAAAAGATGTCTTTGAAGCAATTTCATCTAAGTCTTTTAAATCAGCAAACCTTCCAATCAAGTCTTTGAACTTAATACATTTACCCTTCTTTTACCAAATAAATCCTTTAAGTGAGGCTCCAAAATATTTAAAGTTAAAGTCATTTTATCTACCAACCTTCTGAACATGTCTCTAAAGTCATCACAATCATGCTTCTTTTACTACAATTGTCCTAACCAAGACTATAACATTATTATATTCAAGATTCTTATACTAGTTAACCTTCTGATTAAGTATTTATACCAAAATTTTAAGTCATCATTTTACTAGATCAACCATCTAAAGAACTCTTTGAATAGAATCAATTTATATGTTTACTCCCAACAACTTGTCCTAACATCTTATTCCAGTTTACAACAATGATAAAACATGATCATACAATAGGTTCAACATACTTGTGCTCACTATATCATTCATGCTTCCATATCCTCATATTTTCACCTTAGCACATGTAATCCATAATTAATGATCTATGCATAACTGAAATTTCAATCCATCCAACCGACTCCAAATCACTCTTTACCATGATATATGACACCAACAAGCTCCCAATTTGTTGCATGTTATTTACCATAGAGTTAATGGCATGTAATTTCCGGAAAATGTCATTTTTAACAAATTTAAAGGCTTAAAAATTATGAAAAATCATAGAAAACATTTTTAGCCAAAATCTTTCCATAGGATTCATACATGTAGTATTGGGAAGTTCCAGAAAATTTTTGGTTTCAAAACAACAACAATAAGATTATTTAAAACCATTTCGAAAATTGATCGATTTCACGCGATTTCTTAAGGAGGTCATAATTCTACTTAAAATTTTTACAATTTGATATTTCCCTAAAATTACATGGAATAATACTTTAAAATAAAACTTCTCATAATTTTTGGAATTAATTTATCATTTTTACAAAATTTAGTAAAATTGGACCAAAATCTTAACTCATTGGAAAACCACCGTCCAGTTACCACTACCCTCCACCACCTTGTCGGCAACCTTGGATGTTGCAACCTCTATCTCCCAGTGGTGGTGGTTCTCTTCTAGAAATGGCCTAGACTTGTGCTCTAGATTCTTAATCAATTCATGCAGTACTAGTTCTTGATTTTTCCTAGAATTTTCCTTCCATTGTTTTCTCTTTCCCATATTTTTCCTAGCTTTGTTAAGAATATTTTGATGTTTTTGAGAGAAATTGGTGATGATTCAAAAGTTTGTAAGGTTTAAAATGATTTCTCTCACTTGATTTTAAGCTTAAACATTCCTACTCTCTCAATTACTAAGTGTCTTGATGCTAATTCCTTATATCTATACCTGTCCTTGATGTATATATGCATGATCTAAGATGATTGTAGCAACCTTTTTGTGATTTTTTTAGCAATTTTATGATTTTTCTTATAATTATTTGGTTAATTATACTTAGTTTAGGGTATTTTAGGCATTTTCAAGTATATAACTATATATAATAATTATACCTGGGGTACACATACTATATTAATATATTGTTTTAGTTCAATTTTTAATTTTTTTATATCAAAATAATTTATCTCTAATATTTGATTGTTTTTCATTACTTAATTTACGCAGGGTAAATTACAATTCAGTATAATTTAGTAAAACTATCTATAAAAATATTATTTTAAGCTATAATAATATTATTTTATTATATTCCCATATTCCGAACTCATGGTGTGTCGTCATCTAACTCTTAGGATTCACACGTTAAATATTGTCTTAATTAGTTAATTTCTACGTACGCCCTAAATTTCTCACTTAAAATAACTACGCGAAGTTATGGGGTTTACATTACTATATTTCTTTATATTATTTGTCCCTTTTTATCCTTTTGGAAATGTATGTAGTATTATTGTATTAACCTTTATTGTAATTGTATGTATTTTCTTGTTGCCCTAGGGACTTATTATAAATAGTCCCCTGTCTCTTGCACTCGAAATCATCATATATTTTACACTTAATGAATATTCTTGTTCTTATGAGATATCCTTCTCCAAGTACACTTTCTTCTATACTCTTATCTAATCTTACCGAATAGCTCGAGATTAGTGATGAGTGAACCTTAATATTAGCTTGTGTGTCACATCAGGCAAAGTACTAAGTCATGTTGTATTCATTAGTGCATTATATTCTTCAAGCAACTTCACATAAGTTACTATATTTATTGACTCTCCATTCTTATCTTCTTTGATATCTCAAAGGAACCGCTTAATTACAATCCTACGGCAAGACCTACTAATAACTTAACTTCTAGGCACATAAATCAATTTTGATATTAAAGCTTGAGGTTGTGACTAAAAGCTAAGTATTGTAGTATTTGTTCTTGTTGTAGTGTGTGTTATGTTATACTCTATTTTTCTAAGTGAAAAATAGAGCAAGTTCTTAAGTCACTGTGTGAAATCATATTTTCAAGGTTTGTGAGAATCTTCTATTGAGTAGTGGATTTCCTGAAGTTTTGTAATAAGATTGTCAAATCATAGTGCTTAAGGAGAGATCAAGATGCTGAGAGTAATGCTCATAATCGTGGTTATGTTACCCAACAAACCCCGTGAACCACTAACGAATGGTTACAAGACATTGCTACTAGTGTAGCCAACCTTACTATTTCTATATAGAGAGTAAGTGAGACTAAGTCTTAAGAGATAGTTGATGAATGAGGTCGAGAAGTGAGAGATAAGTCGAGAAGATAGGTAGGTAAGCATCGAGCTCCCAAAGCTATTAATGTGAACCGAACTCCACCTTAACATGTTAAAAGATTTACGAGGAGAATTGAGCTTGGTGATATTGAGGAGTATAGGGAGGAGGAAGAATAGTATGAAGGATTTAATGGGTGCGAGCTCCATGCCCTAAAGGAGCCAAGCATCTTAAAGTGTAGATTGTAGATCTCAAGCTTCAATGGGTCTGGTAGTGTTGATGACTACCTAGATTGGGAGAAGAAAATTAAAAAGATATTTGACTTTTATGATTACGAGAACTCTATACATATTTGAGTAGCTGCTTTGGAATTTTTTAGGTATACAGAAATGTAGTGGAAGAAACTACAGAATATATGCCAAAGAGCTTGATGTAAGATTCGAATCTGGAATAAGATGAAGAGGGTTATGAGGAATAGGTTTGCTCTAAAACACTATGAGCAAGACACTTTTTGACGCCTCTAAGAACTTAAGTAAGGTAGCCGATGAGCCAAAAGCATGGACAATAGCATAGTTCATTTCTAGACTAAGGTCTGAAATTGGTAATATAGTGGAGGTATAGAGACTTGGGACTTTAGATGAGGCCATCTAAGTAGCATAGAGGGTCAAAAGGTAAAGGTGAAATCAGATCAGCCGAGTACTAAGTAGCTGACTTGGCTTGCCGAGCAGAACTGGTATGCTGAGTTGACCTAGAAATGACCGAGCTTAATATAGTTTCAAGATAGACCACGGGGTCAAATGCTGAGTAGATTTGATGATGCTCGAAGCAAGACCAAGGTTGAGGATCCTAAGGCTAAGAAGGATCAGGGTCAAAGCTTAGGAAGGAAGACTCAAGAGTTAAAGTGCTTCAAGTGTCTTGGTTTTAGACATGTGGCTAGTCAATGCTCTAATTGACGTGTCATGACCATTATGGGAGAGAACCCCTAGTTTGACGTGGAGAGTGCTAGTGAAGGAAAGGAAGAAGAGGTGGGTGTTAATCACCTGTTGGATGAGTTTCAGGAAGCTACTAATGCTTAGATCTGACTTGAAATGGAAGAATATTATATGGTTGTGTAAAGATCTCTAAGTACCTTTACCTCTGATGAGAATGAATAGAGAGAGAACTTCTTCCATGCAAACTGCTGAGTGAATGGCAAACTCTGTGCTTTGATCATTAATAAAGGGAGTTATACCAATGTCATAGTATAAAGAGTAGTGAAAGCCCTGAAGTTACCGACCTACCCATACCTTAAGCCTATAAGATTCACTGGCTAAATGAGAAGGGAGGCTTCCTTGTTGCCGAGTAAGTCAAGGTACCAATTACTATTGGTAACAAGTATAGGGATGAGGTGTTGTACGGCATCCTACCCATGTGCACCTCACATATATTGCTAAGCTGACCATGGTTATTTGATCGCAAGGTACTATATGATGGGTATATGAACACTTATATGTTCTAGAAGGATGGGAAGAAAGTCGTGTTAACCCCAATAAGGTCATTATAGAGGAAGTCCTTGGTGATTTCCTCAGCTTAACTTTCCAAAGATATTAAGACAAAAGGATGTATACTCTTGTTGGTTAGGAGACTTCTCAAGTTGAAAGAGACCTAAGCCCTACCTATCGAGATATAGACATTGCTTCAAGAATATGCTAACTTGTTCCCTAATGAATTGCTGAGATGTTTGCCACCTATAAGAGGTATAGAGCATTGCATTAACCTTTAGCCTGTAGAAGTCTTACTTAATCGACCTACTCATCAGCTTAATCTCAAGTAGGCAACTAAATTAAAGAAACAAGTTGATGAGTTAATCGAACGCGGATATGTCCGAGAGAGCATGAGCCCTTGTACTGTACTGGCTATCTTGGTGTTGAAAAAGGATGGCTTGTGGAGAATGTACATTGATAGCCAAGCAATCAACAAAATCACTGTTAACTACTGATACCCGATCCCATTATTAAATGATATGCTTGATGAGTTGCACAGTGCATAAGTGTTTTTAAAGATTAATTTGAAGAGTAGCTACCACCAGATCAAAATGAGACTTGGAGGTGAATAAAAAACTACTTTTAAAACAAAAGATGGTCTATTCAAATGGATGGTGATGCCGTTTGGTCTTACTAATGTGCCAAGCACCTTTATGCAGCTCGTGAATCATGTTTTGAGGACTTTAATTGGTAAATGTGTTGTAGTTTACTTTGATGATATTTTGGTCTATAGTGTCAACCTCATTTCTTATGTTAAGCACTTGAAATATTTGTCTGATATCCTCTACCTCGAGCAATTATTTGGCAATTTAAAGAAATGCTTGTTCTGTCAAAATAAGGTAGTATTCATTATCATGTTGTTTCAAAGGGAGGTGTTAAAGTTGATGATGAGAAAGTCTAAGCTATTCTCAAGTGGTCGATGCCAACTAATGCAGTTGAAGTAAGGAGTTTTTATGGCTTAGCTTCATTTATTGAAGATTCATTGGAAATTTTAGCTTTGTAACTGCCCCACTGATCAAGTTAACTAAGAAGAACTCCGAATTAAAATGGTCTAAGAAAGCTTAGAGAAGCTTTGATGAAATTAAATCTAAGTTGACTTCTACCTTAGTACTCGTCTTACATGAATTTGAGAAATTTTTTGGACTCGAATGTAACTTATCTAGAGTCGGCATTGCAGTTGTTCTCATGTAGGAGTACCAACTAGTTGCTTATTTCAATAAGAAGCTTAGAGATGCCATACTAAATTACTTGGCATATGACAAAGAGTTTTATGCCCTTGTCTATATACTTCAAAAATAGCAACACTACCTATTGCCGAGAGTGTTCATTATCTTCATAAACCATGAATCTATCAAGCATCTCAAAGGACAATAGAAACTTTCTCGTCATCATGTTAAATAGGTCGAGTTCTTGGAAACCTTTTACTATATCATCAAGTACAAGAAGAGAATTACCAACACCGTAGCCAATGCACTTTCTCATTGACATGTTCTTGTTACCACTTTACAAGCTAAGGTACTTAGGTTAGGTATCCTACTTGATCAATATGAGCATGACCAGTGCTTTGGACCCTTAGTGGCTAAGTGCAACGATGGTGGAGTTATGGATGGGTTCTACCTAAGCCAAGGGTTTTTAATGAAGGGACGGAAATTTTATGTGTCGAGTGGTTTTATTAGGGACTTACTTATCCAAGAAGCCTATGCAGGCCATTTTAGTGAGAAAAGGATTGTTGAGTTGCTGAAGGAACACTTTTACTGGCTCAGGATGATGAAAGATATGTGCAAAGTTCTTGAACGATGTGAGGTATAGAGATGAGCCAAAAGAAGGAAGGAGCCATATGAAGAATATACACCTCTATTCATACTTGATTTTCCATGGCCTAATCTAAGCATGGATTTCATGCTTGGCCTACCTGGAACACTTTGAAAACATAAATCTATCATGGTGGTAGTTGATCGATTCAGTAAAATGATCCGCTTTGTCCCTTACCACCAAACCAATGTTGCATTATTTGTTGTTAAGCTCTTCATGTGGTTGCATGGAATTCTAAGGAGTATTATTTTTAATCGTGATTCCAAGTTTACGAGCTTCTTTTAGTGAACATTATAAAAAAAGCTCAGCATTAAGATCATGTTCAGTAATTCTTGACATCGGTAAATAGATGGCCAAACATAAGTTGTGAATCAAATGGTAAGCAACCTCCTACAAGCTATTGTTGGAAAGAATTTACATGATTGGGATCTCTACCTACTTATCATTGAGTTCGCTTATAATCGCTCCACTTATAGCTCAATAGGAAAGACGCCTTTCGAGGTCATCTATAAACTTAACCCAAACTTACCTTTAGACATAGTTATCAACTTGAGTTCCAAAGGAGAAATTCAATCATGCCTGCAACATGTAGAGGAGTTTTAGAGATTGCATCAAAAGGTTTCTGATCGCAATAATCTACTTAAGGTTCGATTTATAAAATTTAGGGCGATAAAAAAAAATTATCTGATCTAACCTAAATTTTACGATGAAGCTAGAATTATTAGTAAAAGTGATCCCATAAGTTTGAGTTTAAGAAAATAAGTAATAAAATAAGAAAATATAAAATTTTCAATTTTTAAGTATATTACTTATTATTTATTGGAAATATATAAAATGTATTTCGATAACTAACGAATCGCTGGAGATAAATTATATGCACACTAAAAATCATAAAAAAACTTAAATAATATTTAGAAATGTTTATTTGTACCATATATGAATTTACATGTATGTAGAAATACGTGTAATTACCTAAAATATGTGAAATAGGCTAAAATAATGTTAAATAATTAAAGAAAATGCATAAATAATTAAGGAAAAATCAAGAAAAATAAGGAATGATCCAGATCAAGGTCGTGGTAGCTGGGGAAAGAAAGAAAAAAAATTAACCAATTAAATTAACACAACAAAAAAGGCAATTTAGAAGAAGATAAAGTAAATGTCTAGTCAAATTAATACACTATAATTCCCCTAGAGCTCTATAAATACCCATAAAATTCAAGAAGCTCATTTGGGATGTTTTCAGTTTTAGAAAATTGAGAGGGTCAAAATTTTGAGAGGAGATCCCAAACCTGACGGCCACCTAAGAGTGGATGGCCACCACTACGACATAATTGTAGTAGCACCCAGACCGGCTCACCAATTCTGGTGAGTTCAATTTTTATTTCGATTTTTTATATTTTGTTAAAAATACTAAATATACTTAGAAAATTTTTAAAATTTAGTATTCTAAAATATTTTTGTATGTAATTTTTAGGAAAAATATTATTTTGATGAAAAAATGTTCTATGATATATGGTCCTTAAGAAATCTCACAAACTTGAGCTTTGTTCGATTTAGAAATAAATGATCTTAAGAGTGTAGTTTTGAACCCAAAATTTTATATAGACTACTTAGAAGTTATACATCATTGATATGAAGCCTTTTTTCAAAAATTAATTTTTGAAAATTTTAAATAATTTTTAGGCCTTAAAATGATGCATAAAATGAGTAATTTGGGGTTAATTAAGTAATTAAATGAGTAATTACTAATTTAGTAAGTAATTATATGTTTAAGGATGTTGAAATCTAATGATGTATGATATTTGTGGCATTTAGAGTGTTAGATGTAATTATTAGGGTATTATGTAGTATATATGTAATAGGTAAAAATGATATATTTTAATTTAATTTTGTAAATTAGGATAATTAGGAGTAAAATTTAATTTGGGATGAATTTAGACATTATGAGATATTAATTGATGTTGGAAGTTGATGTTTGAAGTCATAGGACTAGTAGATATGTATATTATTTACATAATAGGTCATAATGTATAATATATAAATATAAGAAATTAATGAGTAAGAAAATATTAGGTTAAAATTGATATTTTAATATTAATAAAAATATGTAATAAATCTGGTAGGAAAATTAAATTCAGGTGCTTATATGAAAAATATAAAATTTTCTCACATTGAAAATAAATTCAGTACACTAATAAGGATTTAAGTATACTAAGTAGAATAAAATAATGATTTAGGACCAAAAGTGATAATTAGGATACTCGAGCCTAATATGATTAATTTTACCTTAGTGTTCGGATCGCATTTTTAGGATTTATGCATAATGCTCGTAAGTATAACTAATTTAAAACCTGAATCGGAATTGGATTTGGAACTCGAATCCTAAACTGACCTAAAATGAATCGATAATACATAATGATATATAAACGGAAATCTTATTTAAATCTTAATCTAAAGTTGATACATAACATAAGGATATAAATATTAAAAGAGTATTTATATTATAGAAGACACGGAGACTAGTCAATCTGCAACGAGTTGAGTGAGCGACTTTAGGATTCTAAGTAAGTTGAGATTAATATATTACTGTATTTCGAAGTACTAAATTGGTAGTACTTGGAGGCTTGAAATTGTACTAGATTGTTCTTGTTAAATAATTGGTTATGTACATGTGTATGTTCTGAGTTGTTGATATGATTACTGATTTGTTACTTTGGACTTGTTTGTGTGATTTGTTTGAAGTGATTGAACACCTTAAACCAGATTTAATTGAATATTTGACTCATAAATTTAAATTGAAGCTACATAGCAACCCATTAGAGGAAAACTAAGATTCTCTGGCTAAATACCGATCCTTTCGAAAAGAATAGCGCTAGATAGCATAATTGGTCCCTTTTTCATCCTTAGTTGAACTAAGTGACAGGTGAGGAGATCGCGACAAGAGTGATGTCAATGGTTTAAAAATAATCATGGGAGGAGTGATGTTTCTATTGTACAAGCCTAGGTTTAGTCGTAAGTTGTTACATTAACAGAAACTCCTCAACCTGGATCAAAGTGGGTGCAATTTCTCTAATCTTATGATGAGTCAGACAACATTGTGCGATGGCATTTGTTTGAACATGCATTGTGCCTAATAATTTGATTGATAACCTTGTTTGTGTTTGTTGTATGGTTTTAAATCTCCATACCAACTTACTAAACTGTGGTTTCTCACATTCCTATAGACTTTGTTGCAGGTATTAGTTAAGAAGCGGATTTTATTTACCTCAAAGCTAGCAACTACTAGATCCTGAGGAGTGAGGAAATATATCTAAAGCACAAATATATCTTTAAGGTCTTAGCTTTTATTTAGAATCTTTTATTTTCAAATAATGTATTACTTAGGAAGTATAGGACAATAAAACCCTATAAACATTATTTGTAATACTTGAATCTTAGTGTATGTATATGATTCCATACTTTCTTAGGTAAATAACTTATTTAATTTTATAAACTTTTTATTTTAAAGCAAGTTAGTTGTGAACGTCTTGTGTAGATCAGGTCTAAGATAGTAGTTATAAAGTCAGCTTCTATCCTAAAATGGTTTTCACGATGGGACGATTACAACTCTATCGTTTTGGGGCGTGACATTATTTACGATTATAGCCCGACAAAGAGAAAAGGGAAGCTAAGGAAGGAGGTGAGTCATATACAACCCAAGGGACCTTGACTAAATCTACCTCAACAAGGAGCAATTCTTAAAGAGAAGGACAAATATGTCACCCCTACGATTAAATGGCCCCTTTAAGATCCTTCATTGCATTAATGACAATGCCTATAAGCTAGAGCTACTCAAAGGATATGGCATGTCTCCTACGTTCAATGTTGCCGACCTACACCCTATGTGCTAAAAGAAGAAAAAGAACAAGATTTGAGGGCAAATCTTCAACAAACTTGGGGAACTGACGGACTACCGACCTCCGGATCACTCACTTGCGTCAACCTCCAAGACTTACAATCTCCCGCAAGGAGGATACTCTCTTATTAACTTGCTGAAGATGAGCTCTTGTATTTGGAAGAGTTGTAGGTAAACTCCTTAAGGTTCTAACTCGAACACACTTTGCTCTGCTTAGACTCTTGTCTAGTTACCAACCACTCACATGTTGAGGTTGACTTGCCAAGTGTCGAGGCCGACCTACCAAGTGCTAAGCTCAAGGTTACTATACACCAAGCTTTGTTCTTCCAAGCTATAGAAATGACAAGTGTGAGGCTGACCTGATGAATGTCGAGACCGAGGCCATCATACACTGAACTCTACTCATTTAGCCTACCAAACAACAGCTTCCTTTATTCATCTCGACAACTTTAAGTACCATTCATCAATAGCATCCCCAACCTTAGTTTAGCTTAGCTATAGCATCCTAAGGTCCTAAAACATGGACCTAATCGTGACATGCTACTTGTAATTCATTTTTCTGATGTTGTACTATATTCCTTTATACTACTTGTCCCTTTTTACTCTTTTGGTAATGTACTAAGATAGTATTATTGTACTACGCTTTATTGTAATTGCATATATTTCCTTATTACTCTAAGGACTTCCTACAAATAATCTCTTATCTCTTGTAGTCGAAATCATCATATACCTTACACTTAATAAATATTCTTATTCTTGTGAGATACCCTTCTCCAAGTACACTTTCTCCACTCTTATCTAATTTTGTTAAGTAATTCGAGATTGATAGCAAGTAGACCTTAGTATTAGCTTATGTGTCATATCAGGCAAAGTACTAAGTCATGGTGTATTCATTGGTGTATTATATCCTTTGAATAACTTCACATAAGCTATTATGTTTATCGACTCTCCATTCTTATCTTCTTCGATATCTTAAAGAACCCATTCGGTTACAGTCTTGTGGTAAGACTTATTAATAACTTAACTCCTAGGCACATCACAATTCTATCAAGTTTAACTACAAAAACTCCATTCACCCAATCAACTTCATAAGTCAAACTAGGCTCATTTGCTAAAACTGATCCATTAAAGGAACTAGCACCACCAATTTAGCACCACTAGTTCTTTCATCAATTATTTTGATACTACAATGGAAGGAATCAACACCATCTCCACCTGCACCACCTTCTTTAAGCACTCCATCAAGAATCAAGAAGAGTTTCCTAAAAAAAAAAAGAAAGAAAAAATCAACTTAGTTTTTAGTTTAAATCATTTTTGTTCAAGTGTTTGTATAGTGAAATTCAAGTTTATAAGTTTCAAGTCTGTATTGTCAATGTCTTTCCTTGTTCAAGTTTAATGTCTTAGTTTCCTTTGTATTCAAAATCATATTTAGAGTGAAATTCAGAGACAACTTGATATAATCATATCTTGTCAATGAAATATCAATATTTTCTGTTTATTTCTCCATATTATTGTCTATTCCTTTTATTCATATCAAATTCAAGGGGAGTAAAATATGAATGATGATAACAAAAAAGGGGAAGAAATTAAGAAAAATATTGAATTAATATAAGTTAAAACATAAATAGTTTGATTTCATCTAATAAGATTGTGTTTGATATAATAAAATCTGAAATTTTTAAATTTAAAAGGTTTTTTGATAATCTATGCTTACAACTAAAATGACTTACATTACAAAACCTTTTGTGTTTCTTTCAATATTTTTCTAAGAAACAGTTTTGTTATCATCACAAAAGGGAGGGAATATTGAGTTTTCTCAACATTGCTTTAATGATGACAAAAAGAATAAAGATGTTTAATAATTGTAGTATGTGTGTAAGTCAACTAGCAAAAGATAAGAATTTATTTTAAAATTGAATTTGAAAATCAAAAGCAAATTTAGAGATAAATTCAGAAATACTAGACGGTAGCAAAGCATTACAGAACTAGGTTGAATTGTGAAGTATATTAGGTTTTCAATTATTTGAAGGTCTAGGTCCACTTGTTGGATACATTTAGATAATTTATCCAACATGTTTCACTAAGTTGGACATCGAACCCATGGGGATTAAGGGAGTTTAATTTAATTTCTTTAAGGATAAGCTTAGTTAGACATGAATGTTATGATAGCTAAAAGTTTTTTAACAAATTGCATATGTTAGTTGGTTATCAAATATTTCACAAATTATTTAATGGTTCCTTATCAAGATAAGTAAAGGATTTCATGAAAAAATAAATTAGATTTTTCCAAACTCAAATCAAGTTAGATATGTAAAGCAAAATTAAGATAAGGCTTAATCTTATCCATATCGTTGTAGGTTTTTTTAAATTCAAAATTAGGCTGATATAACAATATTTTCCAAAGAGATTTAATCAAGAAAATCAAATTAGATACAAGCATATTAGTGCTTCAACAAAGAAATAACCGAAGCCTTGAGTTAAAATTTTAGATCACCAAGTATTAAGATTCACTCTTAATTTTTAGAAAATATTTATTTTCTAAGAATTCAATTTTTTGAAAGGCATATTGGTGAATTAAATGGATGAACCAGAGCATACATATAAGAACATGAGTAGAACTTAATCCATATATTAGTTACAATACAACATTCAAGAAGAATTAATCAATAAGGGTAATTTAACTTCCACAATTCAAGGTATTACAATCTCCAACAACTAAATCAAGATTTTTCAAGATCTCTCAAGTTATGTCAAGGATTTATCTAAGATTTTAGCAAAGGGACGTTGCACCTAAAGAATATAAAAGCAAGGAAGTTCAAATTTTCGAGAAACATCTCATCTGCAATTGTTTACTGAAAACTTAATAATCAAGAAAATTCAAAGAAATATTTAGAAGCTATATTAAGGACAACATTGTCTATTATAGTTTAATATTGTGATTTTATCATGTACTTACATTGAGAGGATCATTGTATTTTGTCATCATTGTCACTATAAACATTATTTTTCAAGTCATAAGATTTGTATTAGATAAGAGATTCAAATAAGATAAAGTCGAAGCACTATAATTCTTAAGCCTGATCTTCTTATTCGTACTCTCTTTTACTTTGTGTTTTGTTTATTGTTTATATATTGTTTCTCCCCATATCTTAGCTAAGTAATCAAAGGGGACATTTTTCTTTAAGTTTTACAAAAATTTTAAATTTTTTAAGTAACTAATTTAACCCTCCCCCTCGGGTTACTTTTGAGACCTACAACATATATATTTATTTATGTATATATATGATAGATAATATGCTTAACTAAATGAAATTACAAAGGGTTGAATTTGAATTTTAGACTTTAATCCTAGTAATAATCTAGACTTGACTCTCTAAATTAAGTGATAAGGCTTAAAGAGTCAAATCCATAAATCTAGAATGACTTAGGAAATTTGACATGTTAAACTTAGAGTAAAAACTATTAGATCAATTTGTTTGCTTAAACCTTTTTTAAGGGAAGTTTAAATACTTGAAGAGGCTTCTTATTAGCCTAAACTCAATAGAAGCCCATGGAGGAATCCATCAATTGTCTGGAAGTGGGATCTAATGGATGTTGTTGATTGCTCAACTTTATGAATACTTTAGTATCATGTCTTGCAAGACACCTAATCATGACAACATGCTACAAAAGTATCTCTTGTTGAACATTCATGAAGTGTTGAACTATAACTAAACAAACACATTAGTATATATCTAAAAGGAAATTATAAGTCATACATTCATAATAAAATGTTCATAAGGTATAACAACAAGTACTTAAAATGAATCTAGTTTAAAAGGACTTTTCAAAATCTAGTTAAAATAACTGCAGAGGGTGATATTGTTTCTTCTCTTCCTCTTCTTTTCCTTACTCGTCTTACATCCAAAAGGAAATCTACAAAAACTTATGTGGGTGGTTCTTTTACCTATGTTATATATAAATGATACTACAAGAGGGATAATTCTATAAAGAGGTGAGCTAAACTATCACTCCCCTACATGGGAGTTGTTAGCATTCTCATTACTACATATTAAGCAAGCTCGAGTAAGTTATGAATCCAATTCTATGGATGAAAAGCCATATGCTATGTAAACATCAATCATAGTTTACTAGTAACTAGCATAAATTCTAAGGTATAATGCTCCTTGACCTTGGGTTAGAGATTGAATCACCATCATCGATGCTTAATATTTTACTTCTAATTTCATTATCTCCTTTGGTGTGACCTCTTGTCGGATGCACATAAACCCTAGGACCACTTGGTTTTGCCAAACACATAATGATCCCCATGTTACTTAGCTTATGAAACAAAATTTCTCTTCTAAGTAAGCTCTTCCATCTATTGTATAGCAATGATAGCCTTGAGTTAATGCAAGACTCAATGGATTGTAGGTCTCATTTTATCACATACATTAGTTAACAATTGTGATTAGGTAGGTAACAAATTATTTTCCTTTTTCTTTTGTTAAATATATTAAGGGGACGAATCTTAAGAACTTAATTGAATGGTTTTTATGTTGTATAATAGTGAGTTCCTGTATGAATGTTACTTTTTTTTTACTCATTTGATTAGATTAATGCTTAGAAACATAATAATAATCTCACATGTATATGTCGAAATGGATCCTTTAGCCTACTTAAGTAGACTCATGGATACTAAGTTGAGAATCAAGAAGATAGCTAAGACTTAAAAGGAGGTTAGGGTTTCCTTCCAAGATGCTTAGGAGCATATTTAGTAGGCTAAGGATGAATTAGGTTCAAGAAGGAAAATCCTTTAATATAATTTACAAGAGCCAAGAAAATTTTGACCAATTCATTAAAAGGCTTGTCATTTGAATGGCTAGAATGGACAATGGATGCCTCCTATTGTAGGCATAGCCAATTAATTGGCCATGCCAAGCATCTAACAGGCTACTTCAAAATCATTCTCGACAATGAATTTTAAGGATAGAACACCCACAAATTATATATCCCTTCAAAAATATTCTCTTCCCATGCAATAATTTGAATATCCTCAACCTATTTAACATCGAATAACATTTTAGCAACATCATAGTCATTAAAACAATTGCTTATCTAGCACAAATGAACAATGTAGCAACTAATAAAATCATCCCAAAATTTCACCTTAACCTCATTGATTCTAATTGAATAAACTCAGATTGTTGCGAAATATCGAAGGAATCATCTATAATTAACAAGAAAACATAACCCTAGTAAGTATTTAGCTACCTTGTCCTATTTTTCATACTGAACTTGAATTAAAGTTGAGTTCATAATGAATTCTACTTATAGCATTAAAAAAAGAAAGAGGTTCGTTGATTTTATGTTTCCAATTCATTCTTGAGCAATAACTTGTATTTTTAGACCTATTAATACCAAGATACTGGTAAATAAATTTGAAGTAATGAACTGGCATGTAAAAAAACCTTGAGACTATATTAACAATTCAAGAGAAAAGATTATGAGTTTTGGAAATGAGTGGCTGTTATTGTCATTAAGACGACTCCTTTGATGTAGCGTAATTTGAACACTATTCTTAGTGTCAATATGAAATAGGTAGCGCCAGGATTCGTATGAAAAGACAAAAAACAAAATTCAGCAAGATGATGGTGATGGTTTTTGAGAATTTTGATGATGGTAGTGAATGAGAGGTGCGATTTTGATTTTCAAGTAGAGAAGGAAAAGAATAATTTACTTCATGGATACGTTTATTCGAAAGTTAAGTTATGCGGTTACTCTTTCTTTTTGTTTTTCTTGATGGTGCAATCAAATTTTCCATAGGGATAAGTTAGCTAAACTTACAAAGCCTATGAAGGGGGTTATGGTGGCCAAATGAAAAGAAATTGACTTAGAAGTTTTACAAGGTTCAAGTCCCAATAACACGCATATAATAAATTCTTTAAATACACTCCTTCGTAATATTTTTCAATGAAAATCTATACATGCTTAGCTATATCTCATTAAGCACAAATAGATATAACGAATTTTTATTTTTTCACTTTATCTTGTAATTTTACTATTTAGCATTTGTTTGTTATATGATTATTCATAAGGTCAAATTTTGGTACTCCTAAATTAAAATTTTCCATCAGCGATTATTATAAAGTCTTTGTGCTATATTTACTTTCCTATATTGTTGTTATTATTTTATCATTGAAATTTCAGGGTTTCACAGTGATGGCTACTTCCTTTGTCTTGCAGAGGTTACCGATATGGGGTACTTCCTCTACTATGTAGAGATCACCAATAATGGGGCACTTCCTTTGCCTTGCAGAAGTTAGTAGACTATGGAGATGGTCTTAGTCAACGGCACCAACAGTCAATATTCCTTGGGCCAGTAATCACCTAGGGTTTCACAAAACCTTCAAGCTAATAGCTCACCAAGTCTCCTGAGCCTTAAGCTCATTAGTTGTCTCATGCCATAGGCTCACTAGGTGTCCCGAGCCATATGCTCACCAGTGTCTTAGGTGGATAACACGTCAAAAGGAAACAGCCAAATCTCGGTTCGATGATGCCCTTTGTTTGTGAAAATCCGAGGATTTATTGTACACCGATGCAATTTATGTGCCGCGAAACTGAACTGCATAAACTTTTGCTTAATAAAAACCGCAATTCCGAGACATGGCTTTTAGGTCCGCTCATACAGTGCTATGCCATAAATGCAATTCAACATTATAAAGATGAAATAAAAGCAGGTAATATATAACTTATATACCAGATCATTCTCAATACAAACAAGTTGATTTTTATAAGCTATAGATCATAAATTTTGGCTATCCTCCGTAATGGAAAGAAATTTCCTTTTTTTTTTTTTTTTAATAGGAACAGCAGGAACTGTGTCGGTAGATGACTCTTAAGTCGATAAAAATATAGAAAAATTGACTTTTTGATTTTAACCAGAAATCATCATTTCTGATAGGCTATAGGTCATGGATTTTGTCATTTAGGGTTACATAACAAAATTCCCAAAGTGGAGTAGCCAGTGTTTTGTCTATAGATCACGGATTTCGGCCATTCCGTATTATGAAATAAAATTCCCATTTTTCAAAGGGAAATAGCAATGAATGTGTCTACATATGATTCACAGAGAAATCTGATTGATTTGGATTAAGAAAAATCACGCGTCCTTTGTTTTTTTTTTTTTTTCATTCATTTCGGCCAGAATTTTTCCTTTTTTCTTTTGTGTAGGCTATTGGTAATGGATTCTATGGCTATATGGGGTCACAAAACGAAATTCCCATTTTTCAAAACAATTAAGGCTATTTTATAGACGATCCATGGCAAAATCCGACCGATCTAGGTCAAAAAAAAAAACACGAGCATTGATTTTTTGTTTTTAATAAAAAAGAACAACTAGAAGTTGCCATTTTTATAGGCTATTGATCATAAACTTTGGCCATCTAGGGACGTGGAATGAAATTCTGAATTCTCATAGGGTAACAATATCTCTATAGATATTAATATTAATAGTAAGATCCAAAACATCTAGATTAGAAAATAGGGGTAATATCATGATTTAAACCTTAACTTTACCACTTTTTACAATTATATATCTAAAGTTTCAATTTATCTAATTATACACTCAATTAAAAACTTAGTTGCTACTATCTATACCTTTGTGATTCCGATTTATATTATTAGTCCAATTAACATAATTAGTCATTGGGATAGCCACCTACGACCTTAAGGGAGATTGCATGATAGTTTTAGGGTCGTAAATGACCATCCATCGCCATCACTAAGTCTTGTTACTCATATTTTTTAAGTAGGTCGTGACTTATTATTTTGTAGGAGGTAGTTGGTAGTCACCTATCGAGGGTTATGTTACTTGCTTAAGGCTGTGGCGAATCATCTTATAAACTAATTATATTAATTGGATTAATTGTGTAAATTATAATTAATTAAAGTATAGATTATAATAACTAAATTTTTAATTAAATGTATAATTAGACAAATCAAAACTTTAGATATATAATTATAACAAGTGGTAAAGTTAAGGTATAAATTATGATATTGATCTTGAAAAAAAAAATATTTAATTATAAAACAAAGCACCATTTTTGATCGGCTATATATCATAGAATTTGGAATCTGGGTTGACCGAACAAAGTTCTCATTTTTTAAGAGAGGAACAATGGCTATGTTTGCAAATGATTCATGGTGAAATTTGGTCGACTTGGGTTAAGAAAGATACATAAGTTTTGATTTTTTTTTTGTTTTAGCCAGAAATTGCAACTTTGATAAGCTATATAAATCATGGATTTTGGCCATCTACGTCAAAAAAAAAAAAAAAAAAAAAAACATTTTAAAGCCAGTAGTGGGGGCTATCTCTACTGACAACTTATAGCGAAATCTGGATGATCTAGGTAGAGAAAAATATACGAGTATTGATTTTTCAATTTCAGCCAAAAAGCACCATTTTTGATAAAGTACAGATTATGGAGCTTGGCTATCCAGATCATGGAACAAAATTTTCATCTTTTAAAGGGAGCACCTAATAAGGCTGTGTCTATAAATGATTTATAGCAAAATCCAACTAATCTGGGTCAAGAAAAATTCATGAGTCTTGTTTTCTCAAGTTCAGCTAGAAAACGCCATTTTTGATAAGTTATAGATAATGGATTTTGGTCATCAAAGGTCGCAAAACAAAATTCCCATTTTCTAAAGTAGAGCATCTGAGGTTGTTTTGGCAAATGATTCATAGCAAAATCCTACCAATCTAGGTTGAAAAAAATCAAAAAGAGTGTTGATTTTTCAATTTCAGCCAAAAATCACAATTTTTCAATAGATCATGGAGTTTAGCCATTTCAGTCAAGGGACGAAATTCCTATCCTTTTAAGGGGAACAACAAGAGCAATCTCGATAGATGGTTCATTGCAAAATTCAACCAATCTAGGTAGAGAAATATACACGATTTATTGATTTTCCGATTTTAGCGAGAGATTGCCATTTTTTATTGGCGATACAACGGAATGAAAATTCCTATTTTATACATTGAACAACCAGGGCTATGTCAGTGGATGATTCATAGCAAAAGTTGGCCGATCTAGGTTGAGAAAAATAGACGAGTAATTTAGTTTTCCATTTCAACTTGAAATCACCATTTTTAATATGTTATAGATCATGGATTTTGGCTATTAAAACTGACAGAACGAATTCCCTATGTTTTGAGGGGAACAAACAGGGTTGTGTCTAGAGATGATTTCATAGCGAAGTTCATCCAATTTGGATTGAGAAAAATATACAAGTATTGAGTTTTCGAGATTAGCCACAAATTGCCATTTTTTTGAAGACCGTAGATCATATGTTTTTGCCGTGTGAAATTGTATAGCGTTCCCATTTTCTAAAGGGGAACAGCCAAAGCTACCTCTGCATATGATTCATAGAGAAGTTCGGCCAATTTGGGTCAAGAAAAATACAATAGTATTGATTAGTCAATTTCAGCTAGAAATCGCTAATGCTTATTGGCTATAAATCGTGATTTTAGCCATCTAAGGCCATGGAATGAAATTTCCATTTTCTGAATGGGAATTGCCAGGACTATGCATATAGATTATTCATAGAGAAACCTGGCCGATCTAGGTCAAGAAAAATACACGAGTAGTGGTTTCTCAACTTTAGCTTGAAATAGCCATTTTCAATAGGCTAATAGGTTATGGATTTTGGCCGACAGGGATCACAGAACGAAATACCCAGCTTTTAAAGGGGAACAACGGAGACTTTGTTTGCACATGACTCAAAGCGAAATTTAGCCAACCTGGTTCGTGAAAAATATCCGAGTATTGATTTTTCGATTTTAGCTAGACATTGGCATTTTTTTATTCGGTAAATGTTACAATTTATATCGTAATTATGTTACTTTTTGTAATTATACACTTAAAGTTTCAACTTATTTAATTATATACTCGATTAAAGTTTCAGTTATCATTATTTACATCTTAATTAACTCTAATTTATATAATTAATTTAGTTAGCACAATTAAACAATAATGTGACTACCTACAAACTTAAGAGGTAGTGTGATTCTTAATGAGTGGCTACTAACTATCTTTTATAAAATAGTGGATGGCGACCCATTTTAAAAGTGGGGGTCACGAGACCCACCGAAGGTAGTGAGTGATAACTACAATCCTAGGGGGTCACGTGTTACGGACCTCCCGAAATGGGCCATTCTTAGGAGGTTCCTAAGGCCCAAAGACGAAAGCCCAAGCCCACTAAAAGCTTATAGATGATGAAAAGCTCTAGAAGGTTCCAGAAGAGTCTAGAATTTTGTATAGTAGTAGGTGGAAGTAGGTGAAGGTAGTAGTTGGGAATCAATTGTAACCATTAGATCGAATTGATCTTAACCATTAGATTGTAAAGGCTTTCTGTATATATAGGGGTATTCCCCTAAGATGTAACACACAAGTTATTTGAGTGAATACAGTATACTATCAGAGTTTCTCTCTCTACTTTCTCTCTCTAACATTGTGAGCGTATTACAGGCTGACTTAGCCTTCCTTAGTGAGGTCAGGAACGCTAAGTGCCGCACGGGGTCGAGCGACGGAATCTGCCCGTGACAAGTGGTATCAGAGCCTGAAAAAGAAGCTGTTTGTGGAGAAAATGTCATCCGGAGGAGACAACAACACTTCAATGGTCAATGAGTTGGCTGACCATGATGATCGCTGTGTTACTAGGCAAAGGACTAGGTCCCGGGACTTGCTGAACTCCCTCCTTAATAGGATGGATAGAGCGGAGTTGAGCATTGCTGAAGCGAAGGAACAATTCGATGAATCACAGGGCAACCTTGAAGAGATGGAGGAAGAACTTCAAGGCAAGTTGCAAGGAGCATTGAATCAAGCCATTGATGAGCTGAAGCAGCGTGACGAGATGATTGAGGGGAAGAATGAAGTACTCCAAGCTCGAGTCATTGCTTTGGAAACTAAGGAGGAAGGTTATGAAGCCAAGATGGATGCTATGATGGCGGCCATGCGCCAGGAGATTGAAGAACTTAAGAACCAACTAGCAGCATGTCGGGCGATAATGGTAAGTAGAGTGACCATCCAGTCTGCTCATAGGATCGATGTCCCCAAGCCCGAAACTTTCAATGGGATACGATCCGCCCGGGAGGTAGACAACTTCCTTTGGGGAATGGAACAATATTTTAATGCTGTAAGAATCCTGGATGACCTCGAAAAGGTACGTACTGTTGCTATGTATTTGAAAGATTCTGCTATGGTATGGTGGCGTAGGAGGGCAAACGAAATCAATACTTGGGCTAGCTTTGTATATGAGATCAAGGGGCAGTTCTCTCCCCAAAATGCTGCTAAAGAAGCGAAGGTGAAGTTGCGTCACCTAATTCATAAGGGTGACATCAAGCAATATGTGAAGGAATTCTCAGAACTAATGTTGGAGATCCCAGACCTTAACCAGGATGACGCTCTAGTGATGTTTTTAGATGGTCTGGAACCTTGGGCAAAGTTAGAGCTAGATCGAAGGGGAATAGAAGACATCTCTAAGGCCATAGCAGTTGCTGAAGGCCTAACGGAGTTCAAGAAGACAGAACATAAGATCCCAATAGGAAGGTGGAAGGGGGGAGTTGAGAAGGAAAGGAATGGGAGTTCCTTAAGAGGGAAGCCTAAGATAGAAGAGCGGAATAATGATCGGGGAAGGACTTGTGAAGGAAAAGTTGGGGAACGATGGAAGCCTCGAGAATTGAAGTGCTATTTTTGCAATGGGCCCCATTATGCTAGGGAATGCCCAAAGAAAGAGCGGTTGGCAGCAATTATGGCAGATGAAAGCTCTAGTGAAGAGGATGAGGCCAAACTGGGTTCGGTACGACTACTTAGTGCTATGAAAATGCAGGAGAAGCGAAAAGGGTTGATGTACACTGAGGTAATAGTTGCTGGCAAGAAGTTAAATGCCCTTATTGATACAGGGGCATCTCATCTGTTCATCTCCGATGTAGCAGCAAGTAAGATTGGAATAGAGGTGGAGAAAACCAAGACATGGCTCAAGACGGTAAACTCAAAGGAAGTCCTTACTACTGGAGTCGCCAGGGAGATAGAACTCCATATGGGAGGGTGGAAAGGGAAAGAAACCATCGAAGTAGTACCTATGGATGACTTCGAATTTGTGATTGGGATGGAATTCTTAGATCGTATAGATGCACTTATTGTTCCTCGTGCAGACTGTATATGTATTCTCGAGACCAACTCTCAATGTGTGGTGCCCGTTACGAAGAAAGCTGGTCGAGCCACAAAATTCCTTTCCGCTATGCAACTAGTGAAGGGTTTAAAGAAGAATGAAACTACGTACCTAACTACATTAAAGGGGGAAGAAGAGACAGGGGATCAAGAGGTAATTCCACATCAAGTGGGGGAGTTGCTAGAAGAATTCAAAGACATCATGCTTAAAGAGTTGCCAAAGAAGCTATCACAAAGAAGGGAAGTGGATCATGCGATTGAGCTAAAACCAGGTACCAAGGCCCTTGCTACTGTTCTTTATCACATGCCCCCAAAAGAATTAAAAGAATTGAGGTGGCAATTGAAGGAGTTGTTGGAAGCTGGATTCTTCCAACCGTCAAAAGCACCCTTTGGAGTTTCAGTTCTCTTTCGGAAGAAACACAATAGGCCCCTCCAGGTGTATATTGACTATAGGGCCTTAGATAAGGTCACTAAGAAGAATAAGTATCCTATTCCTTTGGTATCAGACTTATTCGATCAAAGGGGAGAGGCAAGATACTTTTCAAAATTGGAGCTACAACTGAGATATGGAGATGAGTCCAAAAACACTTACGTTACAAGCATGAATTATAGCAAGCCTATGGAAAAGCCCTTAGAGCATCTTCATATAAATTGCTTAGCCTTGAGGGAAAACGAGTCATATGTAAAGCTGGAAAGATGTACCTTTGCAAAGAAAGAAGTGACCCTTTTAGGGCATATAGTAGGAAAGGGAAAGATCAAAATGGACGAAGAGAAGATACAGACCATTCGAGAATGGAAAGAACCTACTAAGCCTACCAAATTGAAGGCATTTCTTGGCTTAGTAAGTTATTACAAAAATTTAATATGTGGATACTCTCGAATGGCTAACTCCTTAACGGATTTACTCAAGAAAGATGTCTTATGGGTATGGAAGGAAGATCGACAGAAGGCATTTGATACCCTGAAGGAAGCAGTCATTAAAGAACAAGTTCTTACGCAGGAGATGAGATTGGGGAGGTTTTGATGCAGGAAAACCATCCAATAACCTTTGAGAACCGAACATTGAACGATACAGAGAGGCGATACCCAGGAGATGAGAAGGAAAAGATAGCTGTAGTATATTGCCTTCAAGTTTGGAGGCACCTTGTAAGTACAAGTCAGTGGGGTTGGTCTAAGTTATTGGATGTCATACAGCTCTCTTTCAATCTACAGAAGAATGAGTCCATCGGACAGAGTCCTTTCGAGATCGTCCTAGGAAGGCAACCCTTAACTCCTCATACATTGGCAATAGGATATACGGGGTCCAGCCCTCCCACCTATAAATTTGCAAGGGAATGGCGGGAAAATCACGACTTAGCTCGGATATACTTAGGCCGAGCTATCAAGGGAACGAAGAAGATGGCAGACAAGAAGGGGAGGCCGATGGAATATCAGGTAGGTGACCAAGTGCTTGTTAAGTTACATTTGATACAATGTACGAAGGGACAACTACATAAAGGTCTAATGAGTCGCTATGAGGGTCCATTCTCAATTGTGAAACGAATGGGGTGGGTATCTTACAAGTTGGAACTTCCATCCAAACTGAAATTCCACCCGGTTTTCCACATGAGCATGTTAGAACCATTCTACAAAGATGAGGAAGACCCTATAAGAGCTATATCACAAAGGGCCCCAATAGGAGTACGGGATTCATTTGACAAGGAAGTGGAAGGCATCGTAGCTGATAGGCATGTGAAGAGACGTGGACAAACTTCCAGATATGAGTATATGGTAAGATGGAAGGGAAGACCAAAGAGTGAGGCCAGTTGGGCACTAGCCGAAACACTGTGGCAATTTAAAAACAAGATTCGACAATTCTACGATGAAGGAGCGACGAGGGCGTCGCCGGATTGAGCGGGGGAGAATGTTACGGACCTCCCGAAGTGGGCCATTCTTAGGAGGTTCCTAAGGCCCAAAGACGAAAGCCCAAGCCCACTAAAAGCTTAGGGGACAGTTGAGGCTATGTCTGTAGATGGTTCATAAAGAAATTTGGTCGATCTGGGTTGAGAAGGATACACGAGTATTGCACTTCAATTTTAGCTAGAAAAAAGTCCTTTTTGCCAAGCTATAGATCATGGAACTTGGCTATTGAGTCATGGAACGAAAACCTACTTTTTGAAAGGGAACTACCGAGGCTGTGTTTGTAGATGATTATAGCGAAATTCAATCTATATAGGCCAAGAAAAATACATAAATACTAATTTTTCGATTTTAATCAGAAATTGCCATTTTTTTTTATAGGCTATAGATGACAGATTCATATATAATAAACTATATGATCCTTATCTTGCTATCATCTCGACTTGTAATTGAATTTTTTTTGTCCTACTAAGTTTTTCGTTACTTATTATAGCAAACCGATCGTTAGTATTGTTATTGTTGATAAAATTGCTATTATTGTAATAGAGGAAAAGTTATTTTTAAAACCTTATGGTATATTATTGGTCACATGCTTTAATATAACCATAGATGCTTTCTAAACACAACTTCGATATATAAATATAAATCTTTTATGTAACTTGTATATATAACAATTAACCTAAATATATATATTTATATATAGATAATCTTCAAGTATAACATATATTTATGTATGTACGCATAACATACTTGTTATATTTGTTCGTAAATTACTATTTACTATTAGTCACACAAGTTTTTGAAAAGTTATGTTGGCTAATACTATACCAAAATATAAGTTATATTTTGTACATAAAACACTATACATTCATATGCATATGTATAGTAAGCAGTATGTTGATACCTCGGACAGAAAATATACATATAGATTATATGGAAAACACTTTTTGTATAACCTATATATATATATATATATATATATTACATACTTCTGGAATACTATAATAGCTCATATCAAATTATAAATATAATTAATCAATATATATATATATCATCTTATATATTTGACTTGTATATACATATCTAATGTTATATATATATAATTAATCAATATATATAGATCATCTTACATATATATAACTCTTATACACATATCTAATGTTATATAGTTCTAATGAAATCATATATATTTATGTGTGAACTTCTAACATACTTGTTATATTTGTTTATAAATTACCACTTATATAGTTACATGAGCATTTGAAAAGTTATAATAGTAAGTACGCACCATAACATAAATTTACAATTTGTAACTATATATTCATATCCATATGTATAATAAGCAATATATATATATATATGTAAAATTACAATGACTTTTGAATACAAACTATAATTATAGATTGAATAAGCTATTTTTTTGTAGGCTATGGATCATGAATTTATATATAATAGACTACCCGATCCTTATCTTCTTATTATCTTGACTTGTAATTGATTTTTTTGTCCTACTAACTGTACATTACTTATTATTTAGTAAATTGATCATTAGTATTGTTACTATTGATAAAATTGGTATTATTGTCACATAGGAAAAGTTGTTTTTGAAACCTTGTGGTACATTATTGTTCACATACTTTAATATAACCATACATACTTTGTAAACACAACTTCGATATATACAAATCTTTTATTTAACTAGTTTATATGACAATTAGCCTAAATATATATGCATATATAGATATTCTTCAAGTATAACATATATTTATATGTGTACACATAATGTACTTGTTATATTTGATCATAAATTACTATTTATTAGTCATACAAGTTTTTCAAAAGTTAGTATGGTTAAAGGGAAAAAGGAAAAAAAAAAAAAACAATATTAAATGATTAGATTTAAGTAAAAAATCCTATCTTATTACCATTATAGGTATTTCTTCCTCAATTTTCCTCTAAATTTGTAAGGATATACGTAATTGGAAAAATTAAATTTGAAAAAAAAAAAATTACCATGTTTCCTTTATCTCAGCGTGAGCAGATAGATGCCAACATGTATTGTAATAAACGAGGACAAGTACGATAGAAATCAACATTATTCATGAAAATGAGTCAGGTCTTTCCTTCTTATAAAAAATTCATTAATTTTATTTTTTCATATTTACCATTTTGAAATCTTTGAAGAGAAATTTATTAAATGAAAATAGGATAAGTTTTTTATCTTTGATTACATCGTTTTTGAAACTCGCAATGCGTGTGCATGAAATAACATTAAGATTAGCTTCTTATGAACCTTAAGTAGGAAGTTTCATGCAGTAATTTTTTTCTTAAAAAAAAAAAAGAAAAGAAATAGAAGTTATTTGACTTTGGAGTGTTAATAGAAAGCGTTACCTTGAGTCCTCTATGCTTTTTCATTTTTCTTGACGAGTTGGATCGATACTTTTTTGTATAACCTATATTATATATATGGCTTACATACATATATATATTTGTATATATGTTAAATACACTTCATCTACAATATACATACATATTCCCACTAATTAAAAATATGCTAAAGCTTCTAAATCTACAAGTGTTACTTTATATTACTTTAACACTCTGTAGACACCTAATTTTTGTCTTCTTATAATTCTAATTTTTATTTATTTTATTTTATTTTATTATTTTTTACAAAAATGGTCTTAATTTAAAAATAAAAAAATAATATCAAAAAATAATAAAAATTTGAAAAAATGATGAAAATAAAATATATAATAATAAAAATAAATATATAAATAAAATAAAATAAGAAAAGGAAAAATTATAAAGATTTTGTAGATTTTTAGGAAGTAACTCATATTAGGGACAAATAGTTTTAGTTTTAGCTTAGTCTGAATAATCATTTTAGAGAGTCCCGTAATTTAAATATAATTTAATTGTACTGAATATTAAGGTATAAGCCAATGACCTAATGGATAAGTATCGAAGTATCGAATTGGATTTAATTTGAGGTTTTGGGTTCAAGTCTTGCCAAGCACCTATGTTTACAAGAGCGAGAGAAATAAACGGGATTCATATATAATTAAAATTATTTGAATCTAGTTTAATTATTATCAAATCAGATATAATAGATATGATTTAGTTTAGGTTTCATAAATACACACCCTCATCAAATAAGAAAAAAGGAATCCAATTCACTTACTCTATTCATGGTCAAGACAGTAACACGACTGGGCGACCAGACGCACGACCGACCAACAGCACAACTAAGCGACCAAACACACGACACTGCCGCAACTTTACGATCAGCCCACACTCCATCAATGCCCTACGACTCAAACCTGACACTTAACACCCGTACAACAGTACGCTCCATCAAACGCTGTACAGCCACACGACACCGCCGCAGTTTCACGATCAGTCCATCCACCATCTAGCGCATTCACTCGGCCGTAATTCCTCGCAGCAACTGGCGCCTTGTAATATCCTTCACCGAACGCAACAAACAGTAGCTACATGCAATCAGGTTCGGTTTTTATCCAAGTTTTTCTGATTTATTATTATCATATTATATTATTATTTTGTTAGGACTTTAATAGTTTAACATGGTGTATATATATATATATATGTATATATTAGTTTAAGGTACTTCTTTAGTATTAGTTTTCTTTGTAATATAGATTAGGTACATTATATAAATTTAAGTGAATGTTTATTTAATAAGTAGTAATATAGATATAAAGACATATGTATATTAGATAAGGGATTGTTAAGATTAGTTTTTATTACATATATATATTATTATATTAATTATACTTTATTAGTTAACATAATATATAATATATCTATATGTTAGTTTATGTGTTTTAATATTAGTTCTTATACCAGTATATCATATGGAATTAATTTATTTTGATCGATAATCGTATATATTAGTTTAGGGATTGTTAGGATTGGTTATATCTTAAGATTTGGTTTATCACATAGAAAGTTATTTTTTCTTTAAATAGAAATTAATAAAAGACCCTTTTTGAAAGTAGGAATGTTAGAACATTTTTTTATAAAACAAAAACACTCAAGAGTTAGAGCTCTTTAGATTTTATTTGAATAAACTAAATTTAAATTGGTAACAACGTAAATTCGGTCAGTTTTCAAAAATTAAAATAAATCAATACATTAAAGATTTTTTTGAAAAGAACTACAATCGTTTAATCTCGACTAACGGGTATATAGGCACGTTCAAGGTGACGATAAAATATGTAGAAACTTAGATTTTTTTTTATTTTATTTATTTATTTATTTTAAATATTATAATTAGAAGAATAATCCTAATTTCGATAAATAAATAGTAATACTCGTTAGGGTTTAATAGGTTAGCCTTTGAACTTAGAACCCTTTAGTTCTTTATTCAAATTGAAATTAAAGACCGGTAGCTAAATCATAATCAATTCACCTAATTGATTACGATTTCTTTTCTTCTTCCCGACTTCGGTCAGATGGTAACTCTAAAAATTATTTTCAATAAAAAAAATTGGAATTTCTCAATTTCTTTAGTCGAGGATTAATATTAAATGGGTTAAAGTTTAGTAATAACTAGGAAATGAGAAATCAATTTTAAATAAAAGAAACAAAAAAATCAGGCTCGACACACTTATATATGAAAGTCCACAAAGGAATGAGAAACATTATCCACTCATGACATCATAACCTGAAGACATACCAACATAATAGTCCATAAAGTTCATTGACTCAAGGATCATAAGTATCACAAAAGTAAGTCCGAGAGTATCTAATCTCCTCATAAAACCACAATCAAAGCAAGAAAATAGTTTATCTCCTCGATAGCATCAAGTCTCCCCTAATCATAACACAACTTCAACATTACATAAGTCATCTCAACCTTAATCATCATAAAAGTAGAGATACTCTACACCCTCCTCCTAGATATTATCCATAAATGGTTCGTCACAAATTAGATAATCATCAATCTCTTTGTCAGAAAAAAAAAAAATGAGAAATGAGCTAAAGCCTAGTATGAATGCACAAGCACACACAGATGTCATGCCAATTCATTCAAATGCGAGTAATGCAATTCATGTAAGAGATAAAGCAAACAATAGATTAATTATTTTTAGTTTAGGCCAACAACTAACAAAGGGAGACTCATAATCCCACCATACCATGATCTTTATCCATATATATAGGTAAATATAAATATACATTTTCCTTTAACTCATTTATGTTTGAGTTTAGAGTTTAGAAATCCTAAAATTTTAGTTGCATTGTCCCATATGAAAGTCCATTAAGAAAATTTCACATGTAATCAGCAATTACTTCGTTAGGAATCTACTAATGTAGGCCCATAGAGTGAGCAGGTCAAGTATAATAAGCAAACAATTCATTTAGGTTGAATATAAATTAGTTTAGTTAAATCTTTTCTATCATAGCAAGCACAACTATACAAACAAGCACCATATACTAAGTTTTTAACAAATAAGCAATGTGACAAAGGAGTGTAAAGAAGAGAATCTAAGTACCTAACCCAAGGCAACATACTCAACTTTGTCCTAATGGTCCAATTCAAGTTGACACTTGCATAAAACTAAATTGATCAGTTAATAACACTTAGTTTATCTTCATCTCCGCCTTTAAAGAGTTCTTAGATTCGAACTTGGATTACTCAATCTTTTAAAATTAAAAAAACTAGGTAAGGAGTCGATTAGGTTAAAAATAGTTGAAAACAATTTTGAGAAATAAAAGAGAGTAAAGCAAGACATGGCGTCTGGATGCTATAGTGTCCGTATGTTAAGCTTCTACCACTCACAGTAGCCTGGCATCTGGATGTCATTTAGTAGGGCATCTAGATGCCTTACATCTGTTCTGCAATTCTGCAGAGTAGAACATAGTAAACCAAACATCACTCTCATTACTTCCTTGCCTAAACCTATGCTTCTTCAAATTCTAACTTAAAGTACATTAAATCAATGATCCATTACACTAAAACTTAGCTCAATCCTCAATCTCCTACTCTGAATGATAGATTTCCAACATAAGAATCAAAACTAAGAGTTGTAGCTTAATAACTTAATTGACAAAATGTCGAACACTTGATGAGGTCAAAAGAGTGAGGCCCTAAATCACTAATAATCTACAAATGGTTCCCAACTTAGATTCACAACTCATTCGAAACTAAGTATAGCTCTTCTATGATCAAGTTTTAGCTATGAAACCAATTAATAAACTTAAGAAATCTTCCATAGAAACTTACCTTAAAGTAAGCATGGTATATGGGCGGCCTACGTGCTTTCACGTGCCTAAAAATTCTGCACTTAGCGTGCTCATACTTTTTGCATGCTAAACCCAAAGTACTCGAGTGCTTAGAGCACACGTGCCTGTAGCCCATTTATTTCGCATGCCGCCCCATTTATTTGTATGTCTATTAATGGGGCTTGGTAATTTGTAGCATAAACATAATTTTGAGTTGCAGATTTTTTTCCAAACAGTTACCCACACATATTACACTATTAGTACATATTAATATGTTAATTGAGGAAATTATTACTTCTTAAAAAAAATTAATTAAGAAAAAAATGTTATTGCTTTTATCACGCATTAACACATTAAATTTAATTACATATTTATCTATACATATTAATATGGACGATGCTAGTGACGGTGGTAATGAAAGTGGTGGTGGTAGTTGGTAGTTGGCTAAAGCGACAATAGTGGTGGTGGTGGTAGAGGTCATAATAGTAGTGGAGGTTGCAGTGGTAATGTTAGTAGTAGTTATAGTGGTGGTGTTAAAGGCGACGCTCCAGTATAAGTGATCATGGTGGCGGAAGTAATGGCAATAGGTGGTGACAGTGGCGGTGGTAATAGTGGCCGATGCTAAAAGTGGTAGTGATCAGTGCTAGCGGTGGTCGATGGTAGATGTGGTGATGGTAGTAGAAGTGATTGGTGGTGGTTAAGAGTTAATGGGGATAGTGGTTGCTTATGGCGATGGTGGTTGGTGGTGGTGGGCAATGGTAATCAATGCCAAAGTAGTATCTAGTGGTGGTCTATTATAGGGGTGGCGGTCAGTGGTGGTGGTGGTTCTTGGTAGCAATAGTGGTAGCAATGGTTAATGAAGGTAGGCAGTGGTGGTAGTCAATGGTTGTTTGTGATGATGATGGTGGTCAGTTGTGACAATGGTTAGTGGTTATAAGTGATGGTGGTTGACCGATGGTAGTGGTGATGGTTATGCATGGTGGCGATGGTGGTAGTCAGTCGTAGTGGCTTTAGTAGTCAATGGTTGTTCGTAATGGTAGCAGTGGTGGTTATGGAGGTAGTAGTTAGCTAGTTTGTGGTGGTGGTGGTAGTCCATGGTAGTAGTGGTGGTAGTTAGCGACAGTATCGGTATACCATAGTAACAGTTTTAGTAGTTAGTCGTGGTGAGGGTGATGGCGATGGTAGTTGTCATTAAATTTGAATGAGGTTATTTTTGAGAAAAATAAATTCATTAGTATAGATATAATGATATCTTTATTAAGCAATATAAATCTTATTCATATAATACAATATATATATGTCGTATTTAATATATGCTTTATACTTGATAATTGATATGTGATTAATGAAAGAATAAAAAGAATGAAAAGAAATGAAAATCAAAATTCAAAAGGTACAAAAAGAATTAAAACAAAGAAATTTTATTAGAAATTTGATTTTTTCTTTTACATTATTGACTAACATGATGTTTGATAAAAATCTAAAAGAAAAAATAAAAGCCTTAAATTTCTCTAAATGGTATATGTGAAGAAGTTGATAATTGGCCCTATCCTTGTCCTTAGTCACCATTAGGGGGAGATTATTGTGGAGGTGGAAAGATAAAGCCAACTGACTATAATATGTCTGCTAGTGCTACCACATTTCCTCAATACGTTAGCCTTGTTGCTAATACTCCTCTCTAAGCTCCTAAAAATCAGTCATATACCCTCTTATCATTTCGTACATCTCCTATTCCCTAGTAGATCTAATGATATCCCTCTCATTGCATTTGTTACGTACTAAAGGGAACATTTGATCTAGGGACCTCTTAATGATCGTATGCTTCTCCATGTCCTATCTCGCCCTACTAACCTTGCTAATCGAAGAGTGCATCAAGCGGAAGCTCATCATCTTCCTATTGTTGATGATGTTCTTATTGCTATTAATGCTACCCTTATTCAATCTTATACTTGTCCCCTGTCTCATCATTCCTCTCGATGTGAAGTAATCTTGATACAAATCAACTCTTCGGACCAATCATGCGCAGCTGAGCTAGAGGACTCCAAGGACTTATGCAGAAGATATTAGCTCGAAGCCCCATCTACAATGAGGATTCATATTCTAACCTCCATTTTTCACTCTACTGCCGACCTAGGCACTGAGCTCATATGAGTGCCAACATAGTTTCCAAGCAAATGTACCAACCTATCGAGCAACCATACCATGACCTAGACAGCATTTGAGTAGAGTGGCCCTAATTGATTGTCCAAGCTGAGCTCCTAAGTTGACTAACATCCAACCCCAGTCTAAACCTAACTACAAGATACCCAACCTGAAGTGGATTTAGACATTGGACATCTTTGATTGACCATGCTCTAACTTGAACCAGATCAGGTCGACCTTGACTGTAGGCTCTTTCTTTACTAAGTTTGAGTTGTATTTTATTCTAAATCACTAATCACTATGTAATACGTGTCTTTTGGCACAACATTCTAAAAGAATTCCTTACTTTGCCTGTTCATAATATTCTTTATCTTTTTCTACCCTTTTTAGTATATTTCATATATTCCAAATTATAAATTACCCTTTTTGTCTTTTCTATATATGCTTGTAACCCTAGTAAGGCTAATATATAAAATCCACTTGTTTGTACGTAGATATCATCCATTACATTATTAGATTAACATAAGTTTCCTTTATAAGTAACCTTAGTATTCTCATTTTTCCTTAACTCTTATTTATTCCTTTTAACAAAGAGTAGTAGCAAGTGATCCTATAGTTTGGATCGATGAGTTACATTCGGCGAATTGTAGGCCGAATATGATTGATTGGTAAGTCGTATCCAGTTCATAACTACTCGGATTTTGCTAAATCCCTTTTGTTTTCTTTTGGTTCCTTCCCGTTATGGTGCTCATCTATGTGTTTGACTCCAAAGATACATCATATTTAGTTTAAATGGCTTCGATCTACTATTTGTGTAGCCATTAAAATCAATCCCTTCAAATGCGAGCATATGTAAGAGGAAGCACCCATATCCTAATTAACTTTCCTTCCATGCATGTATTTGCATCATGCAACGGCAAATGATGGTCCCAATAGCGATTTGTCTTTCGTAGAGGATGGAGTCAATAAGCTATAAATCTTCTTCTAAAAAAAATGAGGTGTTGGTGCATGGGGTGATGAGTTGGTGATTATATGATAAAGAAGTCATGCCATAACAGGGAGATCACCGGACTTTAGGTGCCTAAGATTCTAAGAAGTATTTTTCCCTTGACATATGAGTAGCTTGAAGACCCAGATGAAAGCTCCTATAGCATCCCATTTTCTAGACTTAAAGATGTTGTCACCTGAGGGGAAGATGCAACAATTCATTTACATATTCCGACCGAACTATAAAAATCTGACCAAACACATAAGTGGAGATATACCCGACGTTAATATCTATCACATTCTACAGCTCATTGTCATCACCTTCATAAACCAATTTGGTTGTCTCATTTAAATAGAATATGCAAACCAAGTCAGGATATGTATCATTATTTAAGTCCAACAACTGTTAGAGGCCCATCCATTAAAGTAGCTCTTGAAAGTTGCCAACATCAACCAACTTATCCCAATTGTACGATTGTATGACAAAAACATATTGTCAGCAAAAATCATAGCTGAACCAGTCATGCATTTTAGTCATTGGAAGGTGTTCATCAAACGCATAGGCATTGGTTAGAGCTTATGGAGGGGGTATAGGAGTCCTACGATTGAGCGCGGTTATTCTTAGATTTACTTTGGCATTTGCTTTTTTTAAATTGTGCATGAGAGGAGGATTCCATGGTAATTGAGTTCGGCAAGGATTCAATAATAGAGAAAGTAAAATAAAAGGCTCAATGAATATGGTCTATAGATATTGCAATGTGGGTACTTTTTGTTTTGGATGTGGGACCGTTGTGAGCGGAGAATGGCTTATATAGCCATTCTCTAAGCTTCAACGTCTGGATGTTGAGCACAACGTGGGCACATTGGAACCTAACGTCCCCACATTTGCCTATAGCAGCATCTTCCTTTCCTTTGGCTTATAAATATGGGTTACAACACCTAGATAGGCCACATTCATCCCAATATTCCCTCTGCTTGCTTTCCTGAGTTTCTTAGAAATTTTAACCCCTCCAGTCTTCACTCTTTAAACTCTTGTCTTTACCCACGTACGTTTGACAATGCAAGGAAGTGGAAGTGGAAATCCTTATGACTACTTACCGGCAATTAATGAATATAATGATTCGTGGATCTTTAATCAAGGAAATCCTGGTTAGGTACATGCATTTATTGAATACCGTCGGACATCTGGTCATGGGGTATCTACCTACTATCATTCCTGCTGTTACTTATGCTAATCCTAATATAAACTAAGGCTAAGGATTGACAAGGCCGGTCACTGGGATGGGTCCAAACTTTCCGAAAGCTTGAAGAAGATGGTGGAAGTCATGTGAAAGAATAGAAAAAGGTAAGATAAGCAAACCCATGAATAGCTCTAAAGGACATGATGCACCGATGAAACTTCTGAGAACTCATGAAACAACTCGATATGACGCATGAGATAGTCTGGTGAGGTTACTTGCCATTTAGTCTTGTTGAAGAGTTAGTATAAGAGTAAAAAAAGTAAACAAGCTTAATAAGAGCAATGCTCACAAAAAGGAGAATATTCAGTATATTGATGATATCAGATCTGATGCAGCTACATGTATACAGGTTATTTATACCTACAAAACTAGGGTAACCTACCTAAAATGGAAAAGACCAAAAAGGGTAGTGTCTAAAAGGAGTAATATACAAGGAATGATGAAGGGTATATTGGAAAATACAACAAAAGTGAGTATTATGTATGGGAGATTTTGTCACATGGTTCTTCGGACATGTAGCTTATTGTAGGTGGATGAATTTCTAGTAGAAAAGATAATTATATACGATTAGCTTAATTTTTGCCTAGCCAAGTTATCGAGCAGGGATGCCAATCCGAGGTGGACTCATTCGACAAGGAATGGCTATGGATATGTGTTGGGGCTTTCAACTTCTCGGTACCAATGTCGCTGAACTAGGGGTTGGCTTATTCATGGCCAAGCAAATGCTTAAAGGGGTCGGGCTATCAACAAAGCTTTCGTCCAGTCAGCACACGACTTTCGAGAGATGAGGAGTTACTCAGCTTGGCATAAAAAGTTGGTCAGTAGCAAAGATCAACTCAGCTTTTGCAGGAGTTGGTTAGAGCACAAGGATTTGTCTTGTTAGTCCTTCGAAGCCTTAAGCCCAACTGTACATCAAAGGTCTAGTAATCCGATTCTTATCATTCCTTCTTAGTTAATTTGGATTTAAGATCAAATCCAACTAGTCTTAACTTAATTCTTCCTTAAGGTGATAAGGGTTGAGGTCGGTAATGTTGAAGGTATCCAAAACCCCATAATCTTCAGGTAGTTCCAATTTGTCGGCATTATCGTTGATTTTCTAGAGGATTTTAAAATGACCTTTAGCTCGGGGGGACAACTTGTTCTTTCTCCTTCTCGAGAATCTTTCCTTGCTCAAGTATAGCCATTCTAGGTCTCTAGGCTGAAATTATATTGACTTTGTTCCCTTGACCTTTTCTCCCGTTTTCTTGGTAGCTTAGTTGATTTGCCGAGTAACTTTGTCATAGATGTATTGTAGGGACTATACTCAGGGTCTCGCATCAGGATCCTCCTATTTGGATATGGGTATAAGGGTGTGATCGACGGGCAACTCAGGATTAAAACCATAGACAACTTCGAAGGAGGTTTGCTTAGTGGTGTCATATACTATAAGGTTGTAAACAAATTCTATCGCCAGTAAACAGATGTCCTAATCAGCTAAGTTCTTACCCATTGTAGCTTGAGTAGTGAGCCCAAGGTATGATTGACTACCTCTATTTGGCCATCAATTTAGGGATGATAGGAAGTGCTGAATAACAGTTTAGTTCCTATCCATTGCCATAGAGTCCTCTAGAAACGGCTTAAGAATTTTGAATCTTTGTCTAAGACTGGTACACCTTATAACTAAACAATTTCTTGCAAAAAAAAAGAAACAATAGCTGAAGCATCATTAGTTTTAAAGCAAGCCACAAAGTGTGTCATCTTACTAAATCTATCCATGACCACTGTCACAAAATCTTTGCCTTAAGCACTTCTAGGTAATCTGAAGACAAAGTCCATACTCAACTCAGTTTAAGGTTAGGTCGAGGTAGGTAACGCCATTGCTTTCCCTTACTCGGCTTGGCATTTGGCCTTCTTGCAAGTAACACAACCCTCAACAATTCAATGTATGTCTCACCTCATTCTCAACTAAAAGAACCGTCCACTCAACAACTGATATGTTCTTCTTTCTCTAAAAATGCCTAAAGAGTCCTCCATTGTAGGCTTCCCTGACAAGCAACTCTATCAACAAATAGGTCAATACACCCAACTTTCCACCTTGGAATAGATAACCATCCTCCACGTGATACCCATCCACTATTCTTCCTTTAACACAACACTTTAATATAGATCCGAAATGTAGGTCTTTAGGGTACTGTTCTTTGATGCTTGTAAACCCTAACAATCTGGTCTATAACTCAGTTAAGAGGACATGTCTCCTTGATAGAGCATCAGCAACGACATTGTTCTTGCCTTGTTTTTATTTGGTTACAAAGTTGAATCCCTCCAAGAATTTAACTCACCTCACTTGTCACTTTGATAGTTTGGTCTAACTTTTGAGATACCTCAAAGACTCATAGTTGATATAGATGACAAACTCTCTTAGTAATAGATAGTGCTACTACACTTAGAGCACTCAAATCAAGGCTAAAAGTTCTTTGTCATATATGGAGTAGTTTAATTGAGGCCCTCTAAGCTTCTTGCTGTGGTAGGCAATTGGTCGACCTTCTTGCATTAAGACAACACCTATACCAATGCTCGACACGTCATATTTCAACTCAAAAATCTTCTCGAAGTCAGGTAAGGCTAATATAGGTACGGAAGTCAACCTTGCCTTTACTTCAATGAAATTCCTCTCCTCTCTTTCTCCCCACTTAAATTCAATGTTCTTCTTCGTCAACTCGAAAAGGGGTGCGATAATGGCACTGAAGTTTATAATGAACCTTCAATAAAAGGATGCCAGTCTGTAGAAACTTCTCACTTCGACACAAGTGGTTGGAGTCGGCTACTTGACAATAGCTCGGATCTTCTCATCATTTACGTGTAAACTACCTCCACTAACTACATAACCCAAAAATACCACTTCCTCTTGATAGAAACAACACTTCTTAAGATTGTCGAATAACCTCTTGGCTTATTGTACATTTAGCATGGCATGAAGATGTTCACAGTAGCTTTTATGGTCAGTACCATACACAAGCATGTCATCAAAGTACACTACAATACACTTTCCAATCAAATTCCTCAATATATGGTTCATTAGTCGCATGAAAGTACTCGGGGCATTTAAAAAGACAAAAGGCATTACCATCTACTTGTACAATCTGTACCAAGTTTTAAATGCAATTTTTCACTTATCTCCTAGCCTCATTTAGATTTGACGGTAGCCAAACTTCACATTGATCTTGGTGAAGACCTTAGCTCCACTTAATTCGTCCAACATGTCATCTAACTTAGGAATAGGATACTAGTATTTGATGGTGATCTTATTCATGACTTGACTATCGATGCACATTTGCCAAGTTCCATACTTTTTTGGCACAAGGATCACTAGCACAACACAAGGGCTAAGACTTTCCCTCATATATCCTTTCTCTAGGTTCATCAATACACTAGCTTATTTGGTAGGGCAACACTAGGTATTAAGTTAATGCGATGTTCAATGCCTCAAATAGGGGGTAGCCCCTTTGGCAACTACTTAGGAAATAGGTCGATATATTCATTCAATAGTTCCTTGACTTCTAAGGGTAGTTCACCCCGTTCCTTTAATTCTAGCAATTGTTTGATTAATAGGAAGGTCAGCACATCAGCCTTGATGGCTTCTTAAAGTTCAACTTTACTCAACACCAAGGTTTTCTTCAATCCTCAAGCTAACTTAGCTTGTAGTTTGCTCAATTGACTCAAGGTTAAGGGGTTCAAAGTGGTTTGCCTATCATCCTTCTTAAACACATAGGTGTTCTTGAATCTATCATGAGTAACCCTTCGGTCGAGAAGCCAAGGTCGACCTAACATCACATGGGATGCATACATGGGTAATACGTCACAAAGAATCTTGTCGGAATAACTCCCTATAGCAATTGGTAGCAATACTTGTTGAGTGACATGTAGCGTTTCTTTCTCATTCAACTAATGCAACTTATATAGCTTTGAATATATGATAGTCGACAATTTTAGCTTCTTGATCAGGTTAGAGATGCGACATTGGTGTAACTTCCACTATCTATTATAAGTGCACACACTTGATCATTTAGTTTGCAAGTGATGTAGAATAAGTTCTCTCTTTGCGCCTCCTCAGTAGAGGGTTCCAAGCTCATAGTATATCAGACAATTAGAAATAACTTATCCAAGTCTTCTACAAATACATCCTCATCAATTAAGTTGGCATTACATCAACCTAATCTTCCACTTCCTTTTCCTCCTTAGGTTCTTCATCCGTATTATCTATCTTGATCAATGGGACTTCTCCCTTGATGATCATGGTCCTTTAGTTTCAATATTGGGCGATCATATGTCCAAACCCTTGGCACTTAAGGCACTTGATTTAGCTTGTCTTCCTCCTAGATCCTTTTCCCTTCTCATATGTTTAGGTTGGCAAGTCACCATTAGGTCAACCCTTCTATTCAATCTTGACATGTGTTCATCAGGCCGACATTCGGCTTCTTCTTTGTCTCTCTACTTGTTGGGTTATCCTTATGGCCTCATCCAATGTAATGAATTGTTGAAGTTTCACAATATCTTGGATATCACTTCTTAATCTAGTGAGGAATCTAGACATTATTCGGGTTTAACAACTCTTCTACTTCACAGCGAATCATGAGTATTTGAAACTCATGAACATACTCATCAATAGTTTGGCCTCCTTGTCTCAACTCTTAAAGCTGAGTAAAAGTATCTTTCAAAAAAGTGTCCAACACAAACTTGTTTCTAAGTATCCTCTTCATCTCAGTCCAAGTACTCACTTCTCTGTATCCTTCCCGCCTTCTCATGATTTGAAAGTTCTTTCATCTTTCATCACATGGTGGCATATCTTAAGAACTCAAACAGCAGCAATTCTCACCTTCTATCGGTCCTCATACTGGAAATAATTGAATACACGTTCAACCTTCTCCTCCTAATCTAAATAATTATCTACATTCCTAGAACCACTAAAGTTCGGAATCTAAAGCTTTACATGGTCAATAGCTTAGCGTACTTAAACTTGCTCTTCTTCTTCCTTGTTCTCTTGTTCTTCAACGTCATCTATATCTCCTAAGTCAATTCTTCATTGTGCTCATCCTCTTACTCCTTCATCTCGAACTTGTCGAGTTGGTTTTGATCTCTAGTAAGTTGAGCAACTTATAAGGTATTCTACATGGCCTCAGCAGGTCAATAGGCCATTGCATGAATAACTCTAATTAAATCAACTATGAGGTTGGCTACCTCATCTGGTCCCTTGTCCATGCTTCTAGGGGTACCTTGGGATTGTCAGCTATAGTGAATAATGTCACACCCCGAAGCGGCAGAGTCGTAACAACCCCGTCATGTAAACCATCCTAAGATAGAAGTTGGCCTTATAACCGCTATCTTAGACCTGATCTACACAAGACGTCCACGACTAACCAGCTTTGAAGTAAACAGTTTGTAATTTAAATAATTCATTTACATAAGAAAGTGAGAAAAGTTATATATAATCATTATAATTCAATTATTACATTAATCAGAAATGAAAAGTAATAAAATATGTGTTAATTCTTCAATGTTTTTCCTCACTCCTCAGGATCCAGCAGTTGCTAACTTCAGAGTAGTTGTTTACCGCTTCTTATCCAACACTTGCACAATGTCTATAGGGATGTGAGCAACCACAGCTCAGTAAGTTAGGATGGAGGACTTAAAACTATACCACAAACACAACAAGGTTTTCAATCAACATATTAGGTGCAATGCATGTGCAAGCAAATGCCATCGCACGACGTTGTCTGGCTTGTCGTGAGATTAGAGAAATTGCGCCCGCTCTAATCCGGGTTGAGGAGTTGCCATTAATGCAACAGCAGCTCATGACCAAACCCAAGCTTGTGCAATGGAGACCTCGCTCTTCCCGCGACTACCTTCGAACCACTGACTTCACCCTCGCCGCGACCTCCTCTCTTGTCACTTAGTTCGATTGAGGATGAAGAAGGGACCATTATGCAATCCTGCGCTATCCCTTTCGAAGGGGTCGGTATTTGGCCGGAGAGTCTAAGTTCCCCTAATGGGTTGCCATGTATGTCCGATTATGATTACTGGTCATATATTTGATTAAGTCAAGTTTAGGGTGATCAATCATTTCATACAAATCATACAATACATGTCAGAGCAACAAACAGAATCATAGCATCACCCATAATCAAGTACATGCACACATTTAACTATCTAACAAGCACAACCAAGCATAATCTTAAGCCTCCAAAATACAATATCGTATTAATCTTAACTTACCTTGACTCCTCGCTCACTCACTCGAGGTCCGATTTGCTCAAGCCATCGCCGATCATCCCTATAACACAAACGTGGTTTCAGTTTTTCATATAATTATTACAGGTTCATTTTATCTTATAATGCTTATGGTTATGTTTTGTTTAGGGTTTAATATACCTAATTATCTAGGTCTTAAGGCTTTTATAATTATTCTAGGTTTGGGTTTAGGTTTGGGTTCCGCATCAATTTCTAAATTAGATTCTAGTTCGATTTTCTAGGTACTGTTTTGTACCCGGACCCTAGAAATTTGTTTTAACTCATAATGTGAAACTAACCACATTATTTTCAGATATTCTAAATATGATCACTACCCTTAGTCAGCATTTTATTCTATCCGGTACAATTAAATTCGTATTAGTGTACTGAATTTACTCCTGTTGTGAGAAATTTTTACATTTTTCATATAATTACCTAAAATTGAATTTTGTTTCAGATTTGTTATGTTCTGATTTTCATTATTTTATTATCTAATTAAACCTAATTTTCCATATTTATTAAATTTTCAATTCTACATATTCCTAATTTTCTACATTTACCACATAACACTTTCATTACTTACACTTAACACTCCATAGACTAGGATTAGGTTTCCACATCAGAGATTAATATCTCTAAACATCTAATTACTATCTAAATTAGTAATTAGTGTCTTAATCACCTAATTAACCCAAAATCACCTAATTTTTTCCATCATTTTAGGACTAAAAATTAACTTAAAAATTTTGAAACTTAAAAAAAAAATAGCTTCATAGCACTGTTCTATATCACATGAGCATCCTAAAAAAAAAAATTAAGCTCTAAACTACACTCCTAAGGTCATTTATTTCTAAATCGAAACATGCTCGGTTTTGCATGATTTCTTAAGGACCCTATATCACAAGACATATTTTCATCAAAATAATATTTTTTTCTAAAAACTACATACAAAAATATTCCAGAATAACAAAATTCATAATTTTATAATAATATTTACTATTTTTACAAAATTACACAAGAATCGGGCTGGAAATTAGACTCACCGATTTGGGTGGCTCCGGCCACCGCTGGCCGCCGTGGCCTTGTCGGTCGGCCTGGGCGTTGCCACCACCGTGTGGTGGTGGTGGCCGTCTACTCCTAGCTGCTCGTTTGGTATGGGTTCCCTTTGAAATCCCTAATTACACAGTTTTTTCTAATTTTTTTCTAAACAGAATTTTTCTCTCAATTTTCACCTCTCCCTAATTTTCTCCAATTTGTATCTGTCCAAATGAGCTTCTGAATTTTTCTTGCTATTTATAGAGTTTTAGTGTAATTATTGTGCATTAAATTGGACAAGACAATTGCCTTATCCCTTAATTTTTGGCTTTTATGTTGATCTAATTTAATTGGTTGATTTTTATTTTTCAGGTTCTGACTTGCCACGACCATATTTGCATCATTCCACACTGTTCTAATTTTTTTCTGATTTTTCCACAATTAATTTATAATTTTCTTTAATTATTTACTAAGTTTTTGACCAATTTAGGTAATTTCGCGTATTTTTATCTATACGTAAATACATGTGAGGTACATGTGAATATTCCTAATTATTATTTTGATCATTCTAAAATTTTTAATATACATATAATCTATCTCTAGTAATTTATTAGTTATTAGATTACACTTTTTGCCTTTTCAGTAATTAGCAATTATTATGCTTAAAATTTAAAAATTTTATATTCTCTTATTTTATTACTTATTTTCTTAAATTCAAGTTTACGGAGTCATTTTTACTAATATTTCTAACTTTACTTTATAATTTAGGTTCGATCGAGTCTTTCAACCGATCGAAATCTCGAATGGCTAGTTGTGAGGATTACAAATCACACCACTATTATCATCCCTAATACTAGTATTAACACTCGGGTCTATAATTTTTCTTCGATAAATTTGGTTTCAAACTTCAAATTTGAAATATAACCGATGCTATTCCTTTAAACTAAACAATATCAGCTAAACAATATGCACTCTCTTTGCACAAATGTCTAATTAACCCATAAACACAACAACTATACTGATGAACAAACTACTACACTAAAACTTGCTCTGTTTTCAGATGTTTGAAATAGGGATAAACAAAGTATACTCGAGAACAACTACTGCACTTTATTACTTAAACACTTCAATGACTCTCTTCATAACTTTGACACACTACTACAACAAACACTACTTCATAAAACATAAACATAACTTACCCAAACAAAACCTTAGCTCTAATACCAAGATGATGTGAATTGAGACCAAGGATAGATAAGGCTAGTCATTAAGATGAGTCTAAGCTTATTGAAAGCTTGAAGAAGGTAATGGAAGTTATGTGAAAGAACAAAAAAAGGTAAGATAAGCAAACCTACGAATAGCTCTAAAGGATATAATGCACCAGTGGAACTTTTAAGAACTAATGGCATAATTCGATATGATGCACAAGATGGTCAAATAAAGTTACTCAACACGTAGCCTTACTTAAGGGTTATGATAAGAGTGAAAAAAGTAAACAAGCTTAACAAGAGTATTGTTCAAAAAAGGGAGAATATTTGGTATATTGATAATATCAGATCTGATGTGACTACTTGTACAAAGGGTATTTATGCCCATAAAATTAAGGTAACCTACCTAAAATGAAAAAGATAAAAAAGAATAGTGTCTAAAAGGAGTAATGTACAAGGAATGATGAAGAGTCTATTGGAAAATACAACAAAAGTGAGTATTTTGTATGGGGGATTATGTCATATGGTTACTTGGATACGTGGCTCACTATGGGTGGATGACTTTCTAACAGAAAAAACAATTCTATACGATCAACTTACTTTCTGCCTAGCTAAGGTGCTGAGTAGAGATATCAATTTGAGAAGAAATGGGGGTTGATGTATGCTTGGGCTCTTAGCTTCTCTGCACCAATGTTGCCGAGTTGGGGGTTGGCTCGATCATAGTCGAGCAAACGTATATGAGGGGTCAAGTTGTCAATAAAGCTTTCGTCCAGTTGATATATTACTTTCAAGAGGTGAGGAGTTACTTGGCTCAGCATAAGGAGTTGGTTGACAACAAGGATCAACTTGGCTTTTGCAAGAGTCAACTAAAGTAGGAGGATTCATCTTGTTAGTCCTTTAAGGCTTGAAGCCTAACTGTATATCAAAGGTCCAATATTCTAATTCCTATCAAATTTGGTTGGAGACATTCCTCGTAATGCAATAGCCACCTTCAATGGCTAGCGAAAATGCAAATGACTATGAGGATTTCAATGTGGTATGTGTCTTTTGGAAATGTCTATTATTAGTGAAAGTGAATTTACGTCTTTAACTAGTATAGATACCATTTGTGAATTCAGAAACCGAACATATTGTAATTATATTTATCTTGTTATGGTTAGGAGGATTTTACAGAAGACCTTTTACAGACCCAGCCACATAAAAGATTACTAAGCAATATTGGTTTTATTGTGGCTAGGGGTTTCTTCGGAAAACAAAGGAGGCGGACAAGTGATGTATAGAATTATTTTGTTGTTATAGCTAAAGAAGATGCTACTAAGTGTATGACATGAAACAAACCTTTATTTGGAAAGTCCAAGTCGGGAATGGGCTACCTTACTCGACATTTAAAGATTCATCAAAAGAAAAATGAACCATTAGTTAGAGTCCCAAATGCTCGATCAATAGGAACTTTGTCAACTATCTAGAAAAGCGAGACACCATTTGTTTTCAACTAAGAGGAGGCACGAGAAACTCTTGTTCAAATGATGGTAACCATAGGTATATCATTCAATGCAGTGGGACATAAAGAATTTAGAGAATGGGTATAAGGCTCATTGTAACTAAAAGATAAGCATATAAGGTAGCAAACCCTACAAAATGAAATAATTGAATTGTTCTTATGTAAACACAAATAGTTAAAGGTATAGCTACATAGTCTTGAATTCACGTAACAAGAATTCAAATCTTTCCTTCAAAATTATTTGGTTTATTGTTGTTACAGTATTCTTGTTGTTCTCACTACCATTTGTTTTGTTGTACAGTGTCTCTTTTACATTAGATATATGGAAGTCACCACTCATCAAGATTGATGACAATTATATGTATGTCACGACATACTGGATTGATGAAAATTGGGTGGTATAGAAGCGGATCATCACATTCACACTTTTCTCGAAAGCTCACACGGGTCCAATAATCGTGTTCCATATCTTGGACACCATTCAAACCTATGAAATTCATAAGCTATTTAGTATCACCTTGATAATGCATCTGCAAACACGACAGTAATACAACCACTGAAACAACAATTGAACTTGATTTGTGAAGGGAAACTTTTCTATGTTTGTTGCATGTGTCAGATTCTAAATCTTGTAGTGTAAGATGGCATGAACACTTATGGGACAGTAAATTACCTTATCAAGATCCAATTTGCAATAGATTGTATCCATCATAGTAAATGTAAACGCTTAGAGTATATCAATTGTGCTAGAATGAAAACCACATGTTATTCATCCCATCGCCCTACATCATCATACAATGGAATTCCACACATGAGATGTTAGAAAAATTGTTGAAGGTTAACAATTTACATTACGTAAAATTATTATTACGTTCATGGGGTCTAACATTTATTTAGAGACATAATTTATTCTTACCTTACAATAATACTTTATGCTAAACACTTTATTAATTGGTAACATAGGTCTAAAAGGCCTTGACCACTTTTTACAACTTTCACATTCATTGGAAAGTAAGCCAAGAGCCCAAGCTAAGCTGAATTTGTATGGCGAATTGAAAGAAAACAAGCAGCTTGTGGAAGTTGCTAAGTGCCTTCTTCCAACCGATGATGATTCCATCCAACTGCTATTATCCTTCAAGCAATGCCGTACTCCTGAATCTTGTCAATATTATTTATACGTTGGTAAACTTTATAAATGAGTTGTTCTTTCTTATTGTCGTAGTGATGAAGGCTAAATTGCTTACGTACTTTTGCGCCTTTCCTCTCTTATTTTACATTGCCACAATGTTGGATCTACGTTACAAGTTTCATGGTACTTATAATTCGCTAGAGAAATTTTACCGAAACGTTGGCGTAGAAGATACTACAATTGAAGCTATAAGGCTTAACTCAAAAGTTGAGAGCATGCTCAAATCCCTATTCCTCTATCACAGGGGTAGAACATAACCTTCTTCTCAACCATCTCAATCTAGTAGTTCCAATAGTTCTTATGCTACAACTATAAAGAAGAGTAGGTAGATTGCTCAGATAAGCCAGAGTTCGAGGACCACCAATGATACTAGTAGTGAAATTTTCAATAAACTACTAGTTTACCAAGTCCAACACCTCCGAAGAAGATAAGGCTGAAGTAGATGTCCTTGAGTGGTGGGCAACAAAATTCCACATGATGCCTATCTTATCAATTGTTGTAAGGGATGTTTGGGAGGCTCCAGCTTTGATGGTATCATTTGAATTGGCTTTTATCTTGAGCGGGCGAGTTCTCAGCCCTCACCTCCTTCGGCTTAAGGTTGAAACTATTGAAGCCACTATGTGCCATAAGGATTTGAGGGATGCCTAGAAGAGGAGACAAAGGGGTGTAGAATCAATTTTTGGTCATAAGGAAAATGATGAAGCCGTACAGTTATTCTAGGTGATCAAAAAGGGAGAAGAGATGCGATGGACTGATGATGATAGTGATGAGTACTAACTAAAATACATTTTGTTCCATTTTTTGGTAAATATTAGTTTTGCTAGATTGCTGCGTATATATATTATTGGAGATTTCAAATTTCAAGTATGTCTACTTAGTTACTTGGTATTAATTAATACATTTTAAATATAATTTAAACACCTGTCTTAAAGTACAATAGTATATCAAAAGATTAATTACATTGTTTCCTATAAGTAAAGGCATTAGTTATTATATTCAACATGAAGATATATGAGACACCAAGGTGAATGAATAAGGCGTTCATTAAGGCATAATGATGGGCATAATGTTCTAACATATTGATTTTTGACTGATTGACTCGTTTATACTTCCTTAAATTTGATCTACGTCTTCTAGCAATTAAATTTGTATTTATATCCATCTATTTATCATATTAAGTCTCTATCTCCCTACTTCAAGGATGTGTTTTGACTTTAGGCATATTTGATAAACTTGTACGAGTTTGAATGTACCGGCTTTAAGTCAAGTTCATACAATTTATGTTGATTTAATCCAATGATGCAATTTCATGTAATATTTAGCTACTTCAATTTAGGAACGTAATGTCACTTAAATTAATTTAAAATAGATATGTCTAAATAATTAGGTATATTAATTTATTAAATCATTCATTTATATCTTACTCAAGCTCAACTTGCTCATTCAAATTAAAACAAGTGAATTGGTTAAATGAAATAGTATAAAGAAATTACAATAATTATTATGTTTTTTTTTTGTTTATTTAATATAATATTTAAAATTAAAAATTACATATAAGTTATACTAACTAGTATAATTACAACAATAAAAAGAATCAACTGATTAATATATTAAACGAATAAATTAATATATCGAATACACTATTAGATTAAAAATACTTAAAATATCATTTTTATTTACATTTAAAAAATAAAAAAGGAAGCCCAATGTGTTATACACATGCTTTTATGCTTGTGCTTGGGTAGCCTACTAACCTTATTGTACCTAGCATGCTCATACTCACATGCTCAAACCTAAGCTTACTCGTGCTCGTGTCTTCCACTGTTCCTGCATGCTCGTGCTTGGGTAGCTCACGGATCAGGCCCAACCGTGCTTATGCTCGGATGCTCATCTTATTTACTATCCCTACATTAAAGGCTTAGAATAGCTGCTAAGCTGAAGAACTATATAACTCTTCTTAAAAACACTTAAGAGTAAGTTGGAAACAATAAGAAATGAGAAAATTTAGTATGCTATGAACCTTAATACAAATTTCTTAAGCTAAATCTCCAAGATTCTTACCTTAATCATATTTGCTTTCCTCTTGTGGTGGGGTTTAGGAGAGGGTCGTTAGTTTGCTGCTATAAGAAAAAAGGTTTAGTCCCTATTTGATATAAACTGGGGTTTTAAATAATGGAGACAAATTATAATGGTAAGGTATTAGGAAATACTTGAAATGCCTAAAATACTCTTCATTTCACAAAACATTTTCTTGGTTCATTACAATTGCATACTTTAGAAATACTATAGTAGCTCATATCAAATTTAGTATATAATTAATCAATACATATAGATTATCTTATACATATAACTCACATATATATGTCTGATGCTATATACTTCCAATGAAATTATATATATTTATGTATGAACTTACAACATACTTGTTCTATTTGTTTATAAATTACTACATATATAATTGCATGAGCTTTTGAAAAGTTATAATAGTGAATACGTACCAAAACATAAATTTACAATTTGTAATTATATATTCATATGCATATGTATAACATTATACATATGCAAAATTATTGTGACTTTTGAATACAAAGTATTATAAAGTGGAGAAAAGACGCTTTACATATATATAAACAAACATTAAATACAATTCTGTTTATAACATATATATACTAAAACATACATATTACCTATTTTTGAAATAATACATCGACACTTATCAATTTACAAATATAATTAACCAATACATATAGATAATCTTATATATTTATGTACATATTATATATAACTAACTTGTATAAAAGTATCTACTATTATATACTTCTAACGATATAATAGCTATATATATATATANAAATAATATAAGACTTTTTTGAGACAGCTGGGGACACACATCGTGAAGAGGTCGTTCTACAATCTCTTGTGTTAATAATGGGAAAAAGGGATTCAGCAAAGGGCATTGAATTGATGGAGATGAGAGAGAAAAGAAGCTTTGGAGAGGGTGAGGAAGATGGAGAAGGTTGTGACAGGAAGGAGTTATTGCAGAGGGTATTGAGCGGGTGCAATAGTATTTATGGTGGTAGAACGTTTAATGTGGATGGAGAGAGATGATCTTCCTCCTTTCATCTGAATCATGGCGAAGGATTTTGTAGGGATGGCAATTTAATCCTTACTCAAAGCTTTTTGTCTTTTTTCTTTTTCCCTTTTATAGAAAATATGGCGAAAATGGTTATGTATGTACTATATATATAATACAAATATATATAGTACATACATAACCATTTTCGCCATATTTTCTATAAAAGGGAAAAAGAAAAAAGACAAAAAGCTTTGAGTAAGGATTAAATTGCCATCCCTACAAAATCCTTCGCCATGATTCAGATGAAAGGAGGAAGATCATCTCTCTCCATCCACATTAAACGTTCTACCACCATAAATACTATTGCACCCGCTCAATACCCTCTGCAATAACTCCTTCCTGTCACAACCTTCTCCATCTTCCTCACCCTCTCCAAAGCTTCTTTTCTCTCTCATCTCCATCAATTCAATGCCCTTTGCTGAATCCCTTTTTCCCATTATTAACACAAGAGATTGTAGAACGACCTCTTCACGATGTGTGTCCCCAGCTGTCTCAAAAAAGTCTTATATTATTTCTCGGCCCTACAACTTCCACGTAAAAGCTCGGATATACATAACAATGAATAAAAGGAATATCTAAAAAAAAAGTCTTCCTATTTCATATTTTCCGTTTTCTTTTTTTAAGGTAATATTGTATATAGAATGATTTTAGAAAAATTAATTGCATATATGTATCAATATTTCTGTAAGAACTAACAATCTTCACCATATCATATCTTGTGTTTTCATTTATTACCAACTATAGGCTTGAAAAATCTAGTTTCCAAATACTTGCAATTATATAAATAGGTCCACGAGGATATTTATTTTGCTATCGCGTGAATAGCACGTAAGCATCATCTTAATTATTTTCGTTTTTTGAAAATAAGACGTGCCGATATGAATATTAATGGTGCAACTCATTATTTCGATAATTCGTCATTTCTTCAAACAAAAGTAAAGTATGGAAATACTTGTTGAAATTTCAGTAATAGGATTTCGTGGTGAAAGAGGCAATTTCTTTTCTAAATAATTTATCATGGTGTATCTTTCTCACACTTATTATCATGAAAAATAATTACGAATTTTTTGCTTCCACTCAATATTGCTAGTAGGGTTGAAAAAATATCAAATTTAGATATTCATACCCTATGAAAGTAAGAATGGCATGTAGTTATGAATTAAGGTGGAAAAAATGTCGAGTTTTTCCATTACAATACAAATTGTCTAAGGTGTGAAACCACTCAAGCTACGTTGTCCTCAAATGATGTTTTCATTTATATCTTATATATGCAAGCACACGGTGAGGTGCAAATTAAAGACTTTTCATACTTGACTGATGTGATTAAAAGGTCATAAACTAAGCTAGTATTTAAATGAAGAAAACTGAAGCATATTATATATATATATATTGTTGAGGTTTTGATAGTTAACTTAAAAGGGAAAAGAAAGAAACCAATATGAAAAGATTAGATTTAAGTCAAAAATCCTATTTTGTTGCCATTCTAGGTGTTTCTTCCTAAGCTTTCCTTTAAATTTGTAAGGATATACATAAATGGAAAAAATAAATTGCAAAATACCAAATGAACATGTTTCCTTTATCTCAACATGAACAGATAGATGCCTACAAGTATATTGTAATAAACAATCACAAGTATGATACAGATCAACATTATTCATGATAATGAGTCTCCTCTTTCCTTCTTATAAAAAATTCATTAATTTTATTTTTTCATATTTACCTTTTGAAAGCTTCCAAGAGAAATCTATTAAATGAAAATAGGATAAGTTTTCATCTTTGACTACATCGCTTTTAAAACTCACAATGTGTGTACATAAAACAACATTAAGATTGATTTCGTATGAACCTTGAACAGGAAGTTTCGTGTAGTAATTTAAAAAAAAAAAAAAGAAAAAGAAATAGAAGGTATGTTTTAAAACTGATGGTTTACTTAACAGATTTGAATAAGACTTTTAGACTTTGGACTTTGGAGTGTGGAGAGAAAAAAAAAAGAAAAGAAAAGAAATAGAAGCTATGTCTTAAAACTGATGGTTTACTTAACAGATCTGAATAAGACTTTTAGACTTTGGACTTGGAGTGTCAAGAGAAACTGTTACCTTGAATTCCCCTATGCTTTTTCATTTTCTTGATGAGTTGGATTGACACCTATGAGCAGAAATAAGGAAGATTTTCTTTGGTTTTTCCTTTTCCTTTGAGAACTCAAAACCGTAGGATGGTCATTTAATGCTGTTTTGCCTCATGTAATAAACACACCGGCTTGCCTCTCAGAGAAACAGACAATCTATTAAAACAGTCCTCCTCTTCCTCCTCCATGCGTTCACACTTCAAAACTACCAACAATCTCACTCCATTCTCTCTCAACACCATCAAACAAAAACACCCCTCAAGTCTCACACACATACATGCACTCACAGACACAGAAGTTTGAAGGGCTTCTTAGGGCTTTTGTTTTGACTACTAATTGAGAGACATGTCTTTTGGGAGAAATCTTCATCAGGTTAGATCATTTTTCTCTTACTCATCATTCTTTTTTTCTTTTCTTTTTTCATTTCTTCTGGGTTTTTGCTTTCTTCTCTAATCTTCTTAGTTCAACCTGCTTTTCACTTCAATCTTGTAATACACATGATTTGCTTTTCATGGCCTCTCATTTCCTTAGCAACTTTCCGTTCTTAGTATTCCATTTTCATATGTTTATTTTTCACTCTTCTGTTTGATCCCTTTCCTAGATTTCAAGTTGCATATCTGATCATGCTTGTTTCTTTATCTCATTTTTTTTTGGGTAAAATCCTCAAAAGGGGTAAATTCTTGCATAGAGCCGATCTTTATAGACCATATAGGGCAAGGTAGGAATACTATGCAACGAGATTTCTACACTCTATAACCATCTATATATTCCACAAGATTTTTTTTTTTTTTTCCCTTGAGATATAAGTATATTTCATGAAGATGGAGGAGTGTCCCTTGCTGAAACCTAGTCAACATATATTCCACTCTCACACAACTAGATCACAACAATCACAAGAGACTTTATCTTATTTGACCTCTAGGGTTTTTTTTTGTTTTGGTCTACATAAATCTAGTTTGAACAAAAGCTCTCTTTTTATTACTCTTGTCTGTCATACACATACTGCGTAGATGTTTGGTATTTGGACAGTAATATACAGTTCATTTACCATAAAGTTCTCTCTCTCTCTCTCTCTTTTTCCATATAAAAAATACATCAGGATTCGGTCTCTATATAAAAGAAGGAGAACCGTCAGATCATACTCATACGTACCGATATGAAACAATAGTGGGTCCCACATGATTCGAGCAAAGTTCTTACTCAATTAATCATTTAATTTACACATAAATCTTTTTGTTCCCCTTTTGGTAGATTGATTAAAGCAGATTCACACTTCAAAGGGACTTGGAGAAGTGGGGGGGGGGGCGGGGGGGGGGGGGGGAAATAAAACAATGTTTCAACCAGATATATTTGAGAATCATCACCATCTTCTTGATATCACCAGCAAAAGCTCTGAAAATGAACTGTTAAGTGTGGGTAAGATGAGAGAGGACGACTTAGAGACTAAATCCGGCACAGAAACTCTAGAACCACCGTCTGGTGATGATCAAGATCTCGGGACCCAACGTGCCAAAAGAAAGCGGTATCATCGTCATACACAGCATCAAATCCAAGAGCTAGAAGCGTAAGAAAAATTTAATCTTATATCTCTTCGTTTATGTATAAAAAGAAATATATTAGGTAATATATCTTTGTATATTACATTCAGTATTAAGTTAATTATCTGATAATATTCAATTTGATTTGTTTTGATTTTCTTCTACTTAATTTTTTGCTCTCTCAGTTTTTTCAAGGAGTGCCCTCATCCAGATGACAAGCAAAGGAAGGAACTAAGTAGACAGCTAGGGTTAGAACCTTTACAAGTGAAATTTTGGTTCCAAAATAAGCGAACTCAAATAAAGGTACAACTCATTTTTTGTACTAATATGCAGTTTCGGACCACTCATTACCAAATTACTTCATTACTAAGTTATGTGATTGTATCGAGAGTTTGATTTATGCAAGAACATGCACATAAAATTTACATATCTATATACGGCATGTATTAAAGTGTGACATACTAACATATGATGCTTAGTATTATGAGTTAATGTTTTATGCTTGCTTGTCTTATTATGAATGAACTACTTCCTGTATATAATCATATTGATGAGAATGATGCAGGCACAACATGAGCGGCATGAGAATGCAATCTTAAAAGCTGAAAATGAGAAGCTTCGGGCCGAGAACACGCGGTATAAGGAGGCACTCAGTAATGCAACATGCCCTAACTGCGGCGGCCCAGCTGCCCTAGGCGAAATGTCATTTGACGAGCAGCATTTGAGGGTTGAAAATGCTCGCTTGAAGGAGGAGGTGTGTTATTGTCTCTTTCCTCTATCTTCTTATTATTCTCTCTCTTTTTTTTTTAATGAGTTGCTTTGCACTAAGATGTCAATTAAAAACCTTTTTCTTTTGGCATCAATTAAAACCCTTCTTTTTTTTTTTTCGTTTTTCTTTCTTTTTTTTTTTTCAATTCTTTATGCAACTCAATTTTCAAGCTATGTTTTATTGATTATTCCATAAAATAAGATTTTATGCAATGTACTTTTCACTAATTATGAAAGAAAATAATTAAGAAAGAGTGGCAGTCTGAAATTTAAAAATATATATATGGAAAACTTAATAGCTCTCAATTAATTGGCTTCATTTCATCTCATTAGTTATTGAGTTTTGATAATCATGGAGTGGAACCACTTCTTCTTCTTTCTTTCTTTCTTTTTCTTTTCTTTTCTTTTTTTTTTTTTTCATTTGCAAAACATTAAAGAGTATATCCCTGTACTCGTTAAAATACTAAATTTTCTTTAGAAAAAATTCATCTTTCTCAGTAATTGTGTTTCCAAAAAATGCGTATATTTAATATTAGAAAATGTAGAACATTTTTGAAGGCACTTAACAAATGCTTAAAACATCCATAACATATTACCGGTATTATTTACGGTCTTGTATCCTCAACTAACACTTCTTGAATACAAGAGAAGTTGAATTTCATAATATAGATCTATTACTTTTTTTTTTTTTTTCGTTCATTCTGGTTTGTAAGAGAGTTTGAGATCTTAAACTAAGAAAAATTTAAAATGATCCAAAACGTTGAACATGAACTAATAATAGAGGCTAGAGATATCCACATATATTTAAAGGTTTAAAACATAACGTCTGTATAAAACGGGTCCATGTAAGAATAGGGATAAGCAAACAAGCATATGAGTGCAACGTTTGTTATCATAAGTTTGGATAGAGGTTTGGAGACGAAGTTTTAAATCGACTTCAGTACTCAGAGATACGATATAATAGTTAGCAGACATACTAACCTTTGAGTTTTGTCACAATATCTTTACGCATCACAGATTGAAAGAATATCAGGAATTGCATCAAAGTATGTTGGGAAGCCTTTGTCTACTTACACCCACCTTCCTCATCACCTATCTTCTGGCCGTTCACAAGACTACGCTTTCGGGGCACACTCCGGCTATGTGGGTGAAATGTATGGAGGAGTAGACCTTCTAAGATCAATCACAGTTCCGACAGAGGCAGATAAGCCCTTGATAGTCGAGCTCGCTGTTGCGGCTATGGAGGAACTAGTTAGGATGGCACAAGAAGGAGAGCCTTTATGGGTCCTCAAGGATCATTCGACGGAGATTCTGAACGAGGAAGAATATTTTAGGAAATTTCCTAGAGGGATTGGACCAAAACCTTTAGGTACAAGTACTGAGGCTTCAAGGGAAGGTGCTATTGTTATCATGAATCATGTGAACCTCGTTGAGATTCTCATGGATGTGGTAAACTAACATTGTAAATTGCTATTATAGTGATTTTTTCCTTGATCATTGTGTTAAGTGTACTTGAGTTTTAGTAGTTTTGCAATAACATCTGCAATGGTTCAGAATCAATGGTCAAGCTTATTTAGCGGTATCGTCTCGAGAGCATTAACAATTGACGTCCTCTCAACCGGTGTTGCTGGGAACTACAATGGCGCATTGCAAGTGGTACTCCATCATTCCAACATATATAGCTAGGCATTGGTGTGATTTAAATATCTTCTCCATGTCCCCATCCATATCCCAACCTGTTATATGCTACCTTGTGGGAATAAAAAGGCAATGGAAAGCAGAGCAGATAGATGATGACCTAGATGTTTTAGTAGAATATATTTTATGGAATACAGTTTCTGACCTACTTATTTCATCTTTGTTGAAATTGACGAAATGCAGATGACAGCCGAATTCCAGGTCCCATCACCCCTTGTGCCAACTCGCGAAAATTACTTCTTAAGGTATTGCAAGCAGCATTCTGAAGGTACCTGGGCAGTAGTTGATGTTTCTTTGGACAATCTCCAGACAAGTCCGGTTTCCAAGTGCCGAAGAAGGCCATCGGGTTGTTTGATTCAAGAATTGCCTAATGGATACTCAAAGGTAACTAACCTATGCAGTAAACAAACACTGCAAATTTCTTTGCTCAGACGACTGATCTTCTCTGTCCCTTTTAACTTTCAAGGTAATATGGGTTGAACATGTAGAAGTCGACGACAGATCAGTTCATGGCATTTATGGGACCCTTGTCAATTCTGGCCTTGCCTTTGGGGCAAAACGCTGGGTAGGTACATTGGAACGTCAATGTGAACGCCTAGCAAGTTCAATGGCCAACAATATGCCCGGAGGAGATTTATGTATGAACCACACATGGCTCTTGCACTAACTTATTCCCATCTAGAAAGTAATTAATCGAGTTTGTGGTACTTTGCAGTGATAACAAGTCCAGACGGAAGAAAGAGCATGATGAAGTTGGCAGAGAGGATGGTAATGAGCTTTTGCAGTGGTGTTGGTGCCTCTACTGCACATGCTTGGACAACACTATCAGCTACAGGCTGTGACAACGTAAGAGTCATGACAAGGAAGAGTCTGGATGATCCTGGCAGGCCTCCTGGTATTGTTCTTAGTGCTGCTACTTCCTTTTGGATTCCAGTCCCTCCAAAACGGGTGTTTGATTTCCTCAGAGATGAGAATTCCAGAAATGAGGTAAAGAAATATACATCTCATTAGGTGTGAAATGCTTGGTATGGAACTAGGAACTACATATTGTCCATTTCATCATGAGGATGAAAATCCTCGGAGAACTTTTCAAGTTTCATTGTTGAGACTACCTAACCCATTGATCTTCTTAGAAATAGAGTTTATAGAATTTACCCTCTTCTAGGAGGTATCTGTACTCCAACATCCAATAAAAGGAACGGGAATTCATCACTTTTGAGCATTATAGGAGGCTAGAGCAAGTAAGCAAATTCAATATTTGTGTAAAGATGAGAAATTTGCATTTTGAAGCTGCAATAAGTTACAAGCCTATTGCTATCTCTTTATAGAATCCAATTGTAAATTCATACGATCTTAACAACATAGAAAAACATGAGCACATGGAATTCTACGTGAATGCACTTATTCAAGGCTTGGCAAGATGCTGATGCCATTGCCAGGGTAAGAAAATGAGAAATTGTTGCAAGCATAAGACACATTAGCCAAATAAACATATAATTAAAATGTTAAAATCTCACAGTTACAGCATAAATAGTTCCTTTTGGGGTGAATGAGGAGCACCATTAGCCCACTGAATGCCTACAAGATCTCCCCTAACCTACTAAACATTGAGAGGACAACATTCATGCAAGTCATGAAAGGCTTAAATTGTTTTTTTGTTGCTTTGCAGTGGGATATCCTTTCAAATGGAGGCCAAGTTCAAGAAGTGACTCATATAGCTAATGGCCGTGACCCAGGCAACTGTGTCTCCTTGTTGCGTGTGAATGTAAGTTCCGAATGTGAATCTCCATTGTTAGTCCCATACAAGAGAGAACATGATTTTTCTTCTTTAGACTAACACGTTGAAATTACTATACATATTATAGAATGCAAATTCCAGCCAGAGCAACATGCTCATACTGCAAGAAAGCTGCACTGACCCTACAGGCTCATATGTAATATACGCACCAGTAGACATTGCTTCAATGAATTTGGTTCTGAATGGTGGAGACCCAGATTATGTTGCCCTTCTTCCATCTGGTTTCGCTATACTTCCTGATGGACCTGTGCTTAGTGGAGCGGGAATTCTCGATGTTGGTACAGGTGGCTCCTTATTGACAGTTGCATTTCAGATTTTAGTTGACACGGTTCCATCTGCAAAACTCTCTCTTGGATCAGTGGCAACCGTAAACAACCTGATCAAATGCACTGTGGAAAGGATTAAAGCTGCAGTTGCCTGCGACAAACCATGATTCAAATGAGGTAAGGTGCATTTGGTCAGCTGCTTTTCAAGCTTGAAGCTTGCATACTGCTATAAGATTTCAGCCAAAGGTCTTTTTTAGACAACAGATACTCATGCTGTTTGATCTTCTTTTAGTTAGTCTAGCAAAATTCTAAATATCTGTAGGCAGGTGGTTGGGTAATTTTTAGCTTTGTGCATTAGTTTGTATCCTAGTATGATGCATCTTAAATTGGTTTATAGTATAGGATTTTGTATTATTGACAGTTTCAAACACCATAATTGCTTTGTGATATCATGGTTTTTAAAGAGCATGCCATATTCTTCATATTGTAAGCAATATCTTTTGCAGACTAATCATTTGAAATGGAGGAAGGCAGCAAGGTTATCCTCTAAATACAAGAAGTCAAGAACGCACCATGCATGAATCCTGCCTAATGGTGGTGTCTTGTTGAAGCAAAGAAGCAGATACAATGTCATCTGTATTTATGTGCATAGGTTCGGGTATTGACTTCACCTAACAGTAGAAAGTGAACTCCAAAAGCCATAGTAGACTAGTAGCAATTTTGCTTCTGTTTCATTTCGGTAGGGTGTATCTCTTTGTAGACTGAAAATTTGTCTCGAATGGGAATCCATGTTTTGTTTTTGTCAATTTTATTTTGAGTACTAATTCACCTTTTTGATCACATGAAGGAGCTTCTTTGTCACTGCCTGAATTAGATCTCTTGGGACCAACAGCAGTTCCAACATAGTGTTAACATTTCTCCGCACTTTTATTCTTTTGTAAAATTCCAAACTTAGAGTGATCTACAGGCATCAAACTGACACAACACAATAGAAGAACAATCATCTTTGTTTCTCTCTTTCATGGTATTGATCATTAATGGAAAACTAGTTTAGTTTATTTATTTTGTTCTAGCAGTGATTTTACAGAGCAGGGGAGGAGGTCTCCTCCAAATCACTCCTACTACTCTCTAAAATATGAGTATCAGCACTTAGGTCCTTGAAAAAAAATCCGTTCTGGCCTAAGGAATCATTTATGAATGTTAGGTAGGCTAATTTTCTTTATGTATGGAATTTAACTTGCAGCCTTAGCTACTATTAGTATAAAGATTAAGCCTATAAATTGTGATATGCCTTTAGATTTAATATTTAATTCTACTCCAGAATTGTGGCTGAGATATAGTGATTGAATGCCATCATATGGAAGGCTAAGTTGCTGCTAGAGAGACTTACACTCATTACCTTTACTTCGATATTATGAGAAATTCAGATTCACACATCAATTTAATTTAAAAGCTTACACATACTTAAAGATGTGGCCAGTTCTTTCTATCTGGTTACTTCAACAATGGTAAGTAGACTGTATCAAGGGACCATCGTTTATTTTTGAATGTAAGCCCACAACCATCTAATGTAAAAGCTTATACTTGTAGATCAATGTGGACCTTTGTACTTAAACATACCTTCTCACATATAAGGTTGGACAATGACTTAGCTCAATCATGTGAAAATGATTGAGTCAGATGGCGATGGAAAAAAGTAGAGCACATGACCACCTACTTTGATACCAAGTACACCACAAACTTGAGCCAATCCAATTGATTACTTAACAATCAACTAATCTGAAAGTTTAAGTCTATAGGCTGGTATGGACTACTATATCTTGTACTTTAACATTGATAACGATCTGCTTGTGAGCTTTTTTGTTTGCAAAAACAAATAAATAATTATATATCTGAGGTATGGCCAAAAAATATATATCTCAGAATAAGAGAAGGAACATAGGCCAAGAAGCAGCAGAAACTTCAGCCATTAGATTAAACAGACAACATCAATACAAAGATTGTGATAAACCCCATCAGGCCTCTAGTACTTCTGTTTCCTAGAAATTTTCTTACTGATCCATACAATACTTGACCAAGATTGGAGATATAGATGATGATTAGTGGATAAAAGCATATGGTATTATGTCATCGCTTTGGCTATTCATCAAGAAACTAATTCATCTCTATGAAAAGAATGATACTGCTCTTCATTTTCTGATGTAAGTAATGTGGTGCTCTGTCTCTGCATAAGTACAGTTTCTAGTTTTGAATCTCTGTTATTCAACAAATTTATTAATACAGTCCTAAACAATGATTAAGTGAAACTTCTAAATATTCTATTGCTAGCTATGGCATCAGGCAAATAACAACCAACAAGCTCATGGCCCAAAGGTACCGAGAAAGAACAGCAATCTGGTTTTCCTTCAATGGACCATCAAATAAATATTTAAGCTCTTGACTATCAAACAAGGAGGAGAAAATCAGGATTTGTTTAATCAAGTGCCTCCATATTTGCCAAGAGAAATTTCCTTACCAAGTAAAGATAACTAGGTCCTATGTTATATTCGTTAACGTAGCCCAAAGAACTACTTTAAGGTCAAGTTGTTCATTGGGCCATTAGCACGAATCTTCATGTGCTTTCTCCAGAACAAGCAGCAGATATTTTATGGGGCACCATTTAGATGTGGAATTAAATAGGAGTCAGTGGTTGTTGAAACAAGTTATTATAGAGATCAAGAAGTTCTCAGAGGGGGCCCTGCCTGCAGTTGGTGTATTATCATGTTTTATTTATTACAGCAATTCAAATTCAGAAGCTTTGCTTAAAATCTGGTATCCTGGCAAGCACTTGGATACTTTCTGGTGATGTGTTGTACATTTTACATCAACGTACATTGTTATATTAATTCACCTCTTTGCTTTTTCAGAATTTTATAGCTCACATTGCCCTGTGTACTTGCAATCCTTCTCTTTGGAATGTGATCTTCTCAAGTAAAAAGTCTAATAATTGTCTATGAATTAAAAATTCTGAAAAAATCATTCTTCTAGAAACATAATCCATATTAATGTTTTATTATCACAACGCACAAAAGCAAATCTATTACATATTATTCTTACTCTGGGTTGCAAATGATCTTAACTACTTAGTTTTTACCAGTTAAACTGCACATAACACTATATTTTCTAATTTCAGCTTAGAATATATTGACAATGCTATTTTAGTCAGAAGTGACCATGTGATGATTTAGCTGCTCAAATTTTCAAGTTCAGAATAGCTATGAGTATTGACATCCCAATATTGTGGGCACATGCATGCAACATCATGAGTAAATGTGGAAAGGATTGCTGGACAGTTTTACTCAATGCTGAGACTTCTGAAGGTATCCAAGCACAAAAAAGGTACAGACAACATCTTTTGGAAAACCATGAGTGGTTGTGATACTCAAGAAAGAAAAGTGAGGGATTATTCTTATGTCAAGAAAAGAGACAGACTCTTTAATTTTCATCTGAAAATCAGATTTTGAATCTTTTCCTCTTTAGTCATCAAGCCATTTGGTTCTACAGGCATCTGCCCAATACCAGAAACTCCCAAACAAAGAGAAATGTTTAAATGAAGTAGATACATCTTTCTACCAAAGCCACCATTGAACTGTGAGCATTAAACCTTGTAACATTGAGAAGCAATGTTAAGTCTTGTCCCCAACAGTTCTCTGAAACGCATTAAATTGTAAACTCAAAGCACTGCCTAGTAAAGCAAGAACCAAACCACTAAAAGAAGAGTACTTCATATTCATTATGATGAGACTCATAGAATATATCTAGATTTTTTTTTTTTTTTTGCCTCTGAAGTATCTGTTAACATTCTGTTGTGTTAGAATGAAAAAAAAATCTAGTTTGTAGAAAGCTTCCTTTTTCTAGCTGATGTTGCTGATTGGGTAGTTCTTTCCGTGTTTCTTTGCAGAAGCATTCTCTGGAAAATTATTTTGTGTTTGTTATGATCTAATATTTATAATTGTCAAGTATCACAGTAGTATAACAAGAGGCTATGTGATTACGGGCTTTTAGTGATAGGTCGTGGCAAGAGATGAATGTAAAACTAGACGGCCAATATTGATAATTAAAACAAGGAAAATGTTAAATGCCAACAAAGTAGCAATGTCGCATATTTTTCATTAATGTTTGCAATGATGGCTAACTGCTAACACCGTTAGCCAACAGCTAATGTCTCTGTGTACCACTAGCAATATTGATTCAGCAATATTGGGCAATTAGATATATCTTATTGTAAAAAGCTTTAAAAAAATTGCAAAACATTTTTTTTTTTTTTTAATGAAACAAGCATATTCTGAAAACTTAGAAATGCACTAACTTTTATGTACAACGTTATTAATCAACTAGAGTCATTTATTAATGGAATCAAGCTTTAGTCCGGCATCTTCTTCATCAAACTTTCATGTTTCTAATGAGGATCCGTACAACAAGACTGCAAAAGAATGGAAAACAAAACAGACAACGAAAATCCCTGTTTACATGGAATTAAATTACTGATTACACAACTCAGAAAAGCTGAAAAACCATATGAGGTTAACTGCTACTTCAAGAGGATAATGACAATAATGATACTACATATATAACATCCAAATAGGTGTAATCTTAGTCAATCAAAACAAGGACTTCCAAATCAAGAATATGAAGAAGTAGGACAATTTTTCTTACGGAAACTTGTTAGACAATTACAATGCTTTCACCAAAACTAGCATGAGAATAGGTAAAGGCAGGAACAAACTCAAGGTAATAAGAAGGATGCAGTTTCCACATCAGGGTTACCTTTTCTCATTCTCTCTCTTCCTCTGTGCAGGGCTGAGACAGTAAAGGCTGGTATCGGGTGATGGAAACCGTAGACTGCCACGGTAGACGTTCTGCCACAAAAACTAAAACAAAATAACAGCATGCAACAACAACTTTAGAAACTCATTTAATACTGTGTCATTAAAAAATTTCAATAAGATGGTTGGGAGTTCCAGTCGTGTCTTTAATTGTTTGAAATGTGTCAGATGTTTCACACATGATGTAAAAACGAATTTGTACTACTGGGGAAAAGGAGGCCATAAGAATAACGATTTCGATACGGTTAGCCCTAGTGCAAATTTCATCAGAAGATACGGCTGCAAATCAGCAGAGTAAGCTTTTAGGGCTGAATTTATCTCGTCTAAAAAATTATAGCGTTTGAATGAGTTGAGCTTTCACCAATCTAAAATTTATAATCTAAAGCATGAATTCATTGAAAAATCTAAAACTTGAGGTCAGTCGTGTATGTTATCTAGCCTAAACAAATTTAGATCAAAAGCTTAAATACTATAATATATGATATAATATTACATTATGATACTAATTTTAAGTGAACTTTCATATGAATTGTGAGAAAAAATTGATATTGATTTATAAAACATTATGGTGAATATCTTATAACATTAATTAAAATTTTTTTGGTCAAATGGTTGAAAAAAAAATCGTTAATATTTATTGGTTTAGTTATTCATTATTATTAGCTTAAGACATTACAAATAATATCTAGTTGACCCCCTACTAATGGGTGAATGATTTAGAGACCGTTTGACCCAATTTAGAGAAAAAGTTCTAAGAAGGTAGGGAGTATTATTAGAGTATAACTCTTGGTATACTTATAAAATTTGCATCATAAAGAAAGAAAAAACTGGACCCAATTATAAGATCTTGTAATGAGAATATCTCATATTTAAGGAAAGAGAAATTGTGATATCCACATTAAGTGAACTCCTGCATAGATTGTTAAAAATAATTTATATTGGTTTATAAGATTATGATAATGAATATCTTATTAATACTAATTAGAAACTTTTGAGCAAGTAGTTTAAAAAAGATCCATTAATGTTTGTTAGATTTGTTATTTATTACTTTTAACTTCGAAAGTAACAAATATAATATAATAAAACATATATTTATATACATAAAGCTCATAAACTTGTTAACGAACCAACTCACTTTCCATTTATAAGCTAGCTTATAAGTTCACTAATAAGTCTACATAAGAGTTTGAACTTAGCTTATTTAAATATAAGCTTTATTTTGAGCTTGACCTTAATCCTTACAAATTAAGCTTAAGTCTAACCTTATAAGGCTCAACTCAAATATAGCTCTATCTAAGGCATATATTAGAGTAGGACGAAATTGTAGAGGGATGCAATAGAAAAAAAAAGATATATTATGATCAAATTAAATCTTTGAGGGATGTGATTTGTGATAGACTCTAAGAGTGAAATAAGATCCATATGACCAATATATTAATAGCCCATTTAGTAGGGGGAATGGAATTGTTATTCTCTACTTATTCCTTAAAGAGTTTATTACATTGTTTACTTTATGGAATTACAATTCTCCTTAAAAATTCGGATTAGTCATTCCTTGACTAAACCTAAGAATTGCAATTCCATGGAAAAAAAAGGCCTCCATCACCCTCTTCTCCTTCTTCTTCTCAATTGACTACCAAACCTACAGTCATCCACTCCTTCTCCATGATCACACATTACCAACATTACTGTCTACTCCTTCTCTAAGATCACCACCCTATCTACTCCTTCATGACAACACTCGATCAACTGCAACAGCCACTTCACAACAAGACATAGCATAAATCTTCCCTCTCTTTGTCCTTAATAATACTAACCCAATTAATCTTTCTCACTCTCCCTTCACCGTTTCTCTTGCTATCTCCCATACACTTACAACCACAATTCGATTCTATCCTCCATTTTAATCCTCAATATCATCTTCTTCTTCTTCTAAGGTTTCATCAATGGCATTTTAGTCAATAATAATATTGATTACCATGAGTTCTAGAGGATTTGCCACTCATGGGTTCGATTTCCTAACTCCAATTTGTTAAACTCATGAGTTGAAAGTACCAAAAAGTACTAAAGGTATGAGACAAGAAGAAATTTGGTTACATGTTTCTACTTCTCTCCAATTTCTTCTTGATCACAAGGAAAAGGATGATAGAGAGAGTAATGAAGAAAAAGTTGTGATTTAGTTATTTATTTGTGTTGTACAACTTGTTATGGTTTTGGTAGTGTGAATTCTATATTTGCATAGTATATTTGTGAAAAGATAAAGGTTGAGGATGAGAGTAAGATGATCATTTTAATTGTATTCCATGTTTACTAATTATGTATCTTTGATTTTTTTTTTCAAATGAACAATGTAATAGAAATAACTGATAAATTGGAGTTCCATTATATGTTAATTTATGTGGTGAAGTGAACGAGTCACAAGTATTATTGTTGTTCCGTAAAATATAGAAAATTCCAAATTGTGATTGAAATCTAAACATTTTATTTAATTCATTTTTAATAAACATAGGATGATCATTTTAGGTAATATCTTTGTCAACAGATATTCTTGTTACTACTCATTAACTTAAAAAAAGGATTACAAGAAAAATATAATATTGATTAGAGATATTCATAAAAAAAATTTCTTTTTATTCTAGTTCATTTTTATTTTTATTTTTATCTAAAAAGTTTTATGTTCACCATAATAGCAATAATAAGAGTAAGGATCCTCTTTAGTATTGAAAATCTTTTTTATTCACCCCTCCTATTGTTGGTAGTAAATTTGCAGGAAAGAAAAAATATTAGCAGTAAATCCAATTGCAGAGATCCAATTTTCATACCTATTTTTTTTTTTTCTTTTTTCCCCTACTGTTCCTCTTTGTGCTCGCTTTTTAACATATAAAATACATACAATAAAAATGCTAAAGAAAGGATTAATTGGATGTAACACACAATATGTATATACGCATGACCTGTGAGTACAAATAAAATTTTAGGGAAATTGCCAACAATCTCCTTAAACTTTGACTTAGGTGTGGATTAACCCCTTAAATTTTCAAAGTATGGTTTTTGACTCCCTAAACTTTCAAACTATGGTTTTCGACCCTTTAAACTTTAATAAATTAACAATATAAAAAACTTTTTTTTAATTAAAAATATCATACTGTAGTAAAAATTTAAAAGGTCTTAAAGCACATTTTAGTAAGCTTAGGAGGTGTTTACGTAAGAAAGTCAAAATTTTTTAAGGTTATTCTCAACCTATGAGAATTGTTTACTAATTTATTAAAAGTTTAAAGGGTCAATTCGTACTTAAGTCAAAGTTTAAGAGGATTATTTGTATTTTCCCATAAAATTTTTACATAAGTGGAAGTTAATGAATAGTTTTTAAAACAACTATCCCCTGTGTTCACACATACATTTTATATACTAAAATTTTATTGATGCCTATTTTATATACGTGTACATATCATGAGGCAAACAATAATAATCAATGTTTTCTCAAAAAATGCTATTGAATACTTTAATAATGGTATAAGATTCCAATCTCAACATCAATGGTGTATTATGAGTCTTAATATATTTAGTAATACTATAAATCAAAAGTGATTACACCATACAATCAATGTTGAGTGAATATACTGATCATTATGTTATGTGTATTGAGTTGCACTTATACTACAACCTAGTTCATTTTTTTTTTCTTTTTTTCTTTATCTGTAATAAATGAATTAAAAATTCTAACCTTTCAAATAATTTATATCATAATTCTCTTGGTAAGATAAAATAATTAAAAGAAAGCTAGTACTATCGAAGATGCCAAAAGTAAGTATGAAGATATTTTTTAATATTTTATATTTGTGGAGTTTATATTAATAGTACATGTTGTTGGTAGATTTCACTAAGGATTGAAATTGGGTCACTAAGCTTGATTTTTGAGCATCTGGGATTGACTCTAAATCAAGTGCCTGCAAAAACATGCTACAATTGAGTCCAATTTAGGTACTTTAATACTTAGGTCAAATTTAGTGAAAAAAATGGTAGAGTAATGAGTATATAAGTGAATGTGATCATACTTAGGGGTGTCATCACCTATTTATAGGGATGCAATTTAGTTTGACAAGTGATAACATGCATAGGGAGGAGAATAATATACAGAAAGGTAGTGCTATTGGACCTGTTAATTTAGAGGTATAGAAACTATCTAACTCAAAATTCTACCTTTTGGAGGTAGTAAGTCAGTAGATTATTGTCTTGACTAGGAACATAAAGTTAAGAAGGTATTTTGAGTGTTATACATAAAATGATCAAACAATGATAAGCAATGTTGGAGTTTATGGATACGCTATTTTGTGGTGAAAGAATGCATTGGCATAGAAGCGATGAAGTGGTGAAGGGGAAGTCACTACAAATAGAGAAAGAGATGAAATGGCTATTAAACAAGTGGTTTATGCTTGACTATTATTGTTAGGAGATATTTTTGAACTTATAGTCTTTTAGATGGGATGGATTTAGTGTAGATGACTGTATCAATGATTTTCAAATGCTCATGATCCACTTCATCAAGCTAAAGGGGTACACTATAACAAAATTTAGAACCAAGTTAAAATTCAAAATTCTAATGTGGTGGAATTTAAATAGGTTGATTCCCTTGAAGAGGTGATATAGTTTACTCTTAATATTGAAAGTCAGAAGAGGAGAAGTCTGCTTAGAACACTAGCATCCTCTTTTAAATTGGGCCTCAATTGGTTCGCAGGTAATTTTGAGATGAGAAATAAATAGAGGACCGTAAGCAGGGAAGCTTAGCATGTGGAATGGGGAGAAGAGAGGTGAGTAGACAAATAGGATGATAATCACGGTAATCTTCTTGCTAATCTTAAGGTGACAAGAGCAAAATAGTAGTTGACATGTAGGTAGACTAGTTGGATTAAATGATTGAGATAGGTCATGGACACAACATTTTAGTTACCAAAACGAAGATTGGTGGACTAAAGGGAAGATATATGAGATGGAGATATGAGGACGAAGAGGGCAAAGATTATCTAGGAGATATTGATACAGTCATCAATGCCTATGACAATGACAAAGATGATGAGCTTAGAAGGTAAGGATAGTTGTGGTAGCGGTGGTTAAATGCACTTTGAATGTAAAACCATGGGTAAATGAAGAGTAGAGGGAGAACTTATTTCATATTGTTAGGTTTTAAGCTTGCAAAACATAGATTTATGCAGCAATTTTTTTTTCTTAAGATCTTATTAACGTTAAACACCTTAGGATTCATACGTATCAATTAAATAAAGAAGCGACTACAAATTTACCTTGTCTTAGTCCTTTTGAATTTCATAGATTTGCGAACTTATAAGCATTGCAAGATGCGAACGCCCACTACTGGTATCTATACATGTACGAACTCATCAAAACATATTAGAGCATGCTAGCACTCTCAAATGATTTTATACTTGCACTACGCAAAAATAGACTCACAATCTCTTGTTTTTCTCTCTATTTTGATCTATAGACGTTCTCTACAAGTCTAATGTTGACAACAAGCATTAGCATAAACCTAATAGAGATCCGCTTCTATCTATATATAGTGGAGCAATAATATCTTCTTAAAGATATTAAGAGATATTGCAAGATATTAAAGATATTAAAGATATTAACAATAACTAATATGATATCTTATTATATATTGTTTTTCTCCAAAAATAATGAATTTCATTATTTATCATTCTTAAACTATTTAAGAATAATAAATATTTTGATAATTCTTGTAGCCTATTTGATTGGTTCTTTGTGTGCAACCTTATAGGTTTATCTAACGTTAACAATAATCCTAAAACCGTTATTTAGAATCAAAATTGTTCATTGTATATGATTTTAACTTAAGTCTTTTCCCATTGAAACTAAATCTTCCAATGGTTTGCAAGCCATTAAATTGGGAACACATATTGGAAAAACTATTATTTTATGACTATGAGATAAGGAAGCCTTATGTGTTATCAGATATGATAGGGGTTACTTAAGCAATCCTACCTTTGATATACATAACAATTTTAGTTTTCAAACCTACAAGAGATAAATGGCCTCTAGCAAGACTTTATATCTACCCAAATTATTTGAAAGTTAATGATACAACTCTACCTATTAGATAGTTAGTTATTTAGTCCCTTTGTCACACAATATCTCATGATTAAATATAAGATGTGGATCAAGACACTCTTATATTGTTTAATCACTCCTTTCTTGAATCCAAAATTTGATTGACTCAGGAAAATGATATTGATGACTCCTTATCAATTCATTTGAGTATAGCCATGCGTTTTCTCAATCTTACTCTTCAAAGGGGCCAAAAGATATCTCTTTCAAATTAATTCATGAACAAATTAATTCATGAACACTCATATTTCTCCACATAATTTATTCTATAACCAATCATGGTCTTATAATCATTCAATTAAAATAATAAAGAACTAAGTCAAAACATTAAAATTATTATGTAGGAATCCATGGTGTCATCAAGTTAAAGGACTAAAATAACACTGCAACAAGTAGTACTTATTGAATTGACCCATACAATACTCTCATGGTGAGTCAATCCAATACAATGTACTTTTGCATTATCTATGTGTTGAATTAATATCTCATATCCATAATCAGTAAAACATAATTATCATTTAGCCAACATACTAATATTAATTCATTATTGTTCCATATAACGAGCGATTAGGGATAATTTAGAATAATGTTCTCATTACCTTATGGTTTTACTATTAAAGTCGTACACTTTAATGACATAAGGAATAACAAATATTCAAGGAATCCTTTTATCATGTTGAAAGGCCGATAATAATGTAATAAATAAAATGACTCATATCATAAAGAAAAATAAATACTCAAATGACATAAAATCCATATAGTTGAGAGCACATTACCAGCACATATCTAATGTAATATTTTAGTTTAATGTATGTGTTTTGGTTATACGTGTTAAAAGTTACATAAATGATGCAGCAACTCTAACGGTGGAGACATTGAAAATTTTAAATAATAGATGCCTACATCTACATAAGTTGTATTTAAGTGATAACGGTGTTATGCATGTTGCTAAACAAGTGTGATTATCTTTATTAGTAGCTACTACTAGATGAAATTCTATAGGATAAGTGCCTCCATGTATTATTAAGAGGCATTGATTGTTTGACAGTAGTGCTTTATATTATGGTTACCAAAGCACTTATGCCTTTTAGAAGGATGGTAAACAGTTCTATTGAAACCATTAAGTCCTTAGGAGGTTAAAGATACTCATATTGTTGTTGTTGACTGAAGGTGAGATAAGGGGTGCATTTTCTAAGGGGAAAATCTACGTTTATTCTATAGATCTAATAGGTCTTAGGTTTTGATAGTTAGGTTCCTATTTCCTTAGTAGTACACTAGTTGCTGAGGGAGCTTATAGATATATTTATAGAAAAGTTACCTAAGACATTACCTCATGTGCGAGCTATTAAACATAACATCAATCTAGCATTTAGGGTATCATTACCAAACTACCTAACGTAGTGCATGAACCTTAAAGAAGCTCAAGAAGTAAGTGGATGAGCTCATTGAGAGGAGATATGTTAGAGAGAGAATGTGTCCTTACTTGGTACTAATCCTCCCAACTAAAAAGGACAACTCCTAGAGGATGTGTATTCTATACCTCTAAATTGACAAGTCCGTCCAACTGTATGATTAACCTCAAAGCTATTAGCACCACCTTTCTCTATATCATTCTCCTCCCTATGCACTGTTAATATATATATTTGAAATATTTCCATGTATATATGTGTTCTATCTTTTATAGGGTTATTTTACATTTTACATACATCTTTAATGTAACATTAGGGTTTCATGTATTATAAATACATTTTAAATCACACATTGTAATTCAATTCTTAAAATCATCAATAATATAGATTTCCATTTATTTGTACATGGCATCAAAGCTAGGAAAACCTTTATTTTGCTTCTTTTTTTTTTTTCTTTTTCCCCCCACCAATCTCCTATTTACTACCGGCTAACTTTACCTTTCACTTTTGCCAAATAACACACTTCATCATTAATTATGGAAACAAACATAAAGCTATTACAGTACTACCACTTTCCAGCAATATAACTGCTTCTACCTCTTTCACTGCTACCCAACTACCATCTGCCTTCACTGTTACCTCTCTTATGGCCCTTACTGCTAACATCTCCCTAGCTACCACTAACAAAACTATTGAAGTTAGGGTTTATTATTTGATTTTGATGAGATCAAAACAAAAAGTGTATATCTAAACATGTTGTTTTTTAAGAAAACAAAACAAATGGATGATTAAACTAAGAAGTATTTGGTTATATTGAGATAATTGAATAAGATCAATTAGCTTACTTAATGATTAATTATATCAATTATCTCTATAAGAAATTTAGTCATTTGAATGGTGATCAAATGATCTTGAAGTTAGAATGCAAAGAGTATTTGTTTGTTGTGTATGAAAAAAAATTTTAGGTGATATTTAACCTACCATATTGATGGCTCAAGGTAGAACCAGGCTAACAGTATAAAGCCCTGAAAAATACAAAGAAAAGCTCACTGACCTGGAGGAGTCGACTTACCAGTTCACTTGTCGGTAGAGTATTTTTACCGGCTTGCCGATAGTTTAAAGTACTGGCATACTGATAAGACAGTATTAAGCAACCGTTAGAGTATTTAATGCGCAGCAACGGGAAGAATTTAATGAGTTGTTATAAAAGCTCAACAACCCGACCAAAGGCTTAGACGATCTAATATTCAACTGCAATTTAAAGATATTCTTTTACATTATTGAGCTTATTCTATTTCTCTTTGGTCTTTTGTACACTTATTTGCTATCAAACAAAAAGAGACATAGTTGTGGTGCTTAAAAGTTCTCACATTTGTAATCTTGAGTAAAGAAAGAGACACATTTGAGTTAGTTGTGTGTAGAAGAAATTATGTAAGCTTGTGTAGCTCTTAGAGCAATTAGGTTGTAAAATCAATAAAGAGAAAGTGAAGTCCTCAGTTAGAGGCATTGTGTGTCTATAGAGACTAGGGGATGGTCTGAACTCCACATTAAATCTAGGCTTAATTTTCTTTATCCTTATCTCTTTAATTTCCATATTTATTATTGCTCTATTATTGCTTTGATTACTCTTATTATTGCATTTAGTCATTTATATCGAAAAAGAATTGAAATTTGTCCTTAAACTCAATTCAACCCCCCTCTTGAGTTTAGCTTGGTGTTCTTCAATTGTATCAAAGATAGTCTTTAATTACTTGCTTAATCGCATATTAAAGTAAAGATTATGGCATCTAATGCATTAGGCTTCTTGGAAGGACAAGCAATCAACAAGCCTCCTCTCTTAACAAGTAGCAATTATCCATATTAGAAGTGTAAGATGTCTATATTCTTAAAAGCACAAAATAGACTACTATGGCGTGTGGTTGACCAAGGACCATTGAAGATAGAAGGAAACGAAGAAAAAGATTACTCAAATAATGATTGGAAATTACTTGATCTAAATGAAGTTACCCTGAATATTTTGCATTATACCATAAATGAAAATCATTTCAATAGAATATGTATATGTAAAAGTGCCAAAGGAATATGGGATGAATTACAAAGCACATACAAAGGAACTAGTAGAGTAAGAGATACAAAAATAAGTTTATTGTATGAATAATTTGAAAACTTTAAGATGGATCCAAATGAAGCAATTAATGAGATACATAATAGATTCATCAATATCATCAATCCTTTAAGTGTTCCTAGAAAGACATTTATTAACCTTGAAATAAATTCCAAAATCCTTAAGCCTTTGCCAAGAGATTGAGAAGCTAAGAGAACTGTAATCGAGGAAGCTCATGATCTTAATGAAATATCAAAAGAATAACTCCTTGGAACACTTAAGACACATGAGATAGTAAAGAAACAAGGAGAGGAGTTTAGAAAGAAAACAATTACTCTAAAAGTCACGAAGGAGAACTCAAGTGATGAAGAAAGTGAAGACAATTATGAGATCGCAATGTTGGCAAAGAAGTTTAGAAAGTTCATGAAATTCAATAAAAGGATCAAGAAAGATAAGGATGGATATGGATCATCTTCTAAGTTCAAGAAGAAAAAGAGAAAAGTTATCAAATGCTACAATTGTCAAAAGCTAGTACATATTCAACAATATTGTTCATTGCTTAAGAAGGCCGATAAAGAGTGAGAAAGGAAAACTATGATAGGAACTTGGAGCGATGGGGACTTTAGTGACTTTGATAGTGAAACTTGCTTTATGGCTCTCAATGATGATGATGTATGCTCTCTTTTACATGACTCCTCCTTTGATGAATTTAGGAGTATGTATGATGACTTATTGAAAGACTTCATAAAAATACAGAAGAAGGATAAAGTGTTGAAGTAAATAATAAGTAAAGTAGGTGATGAGTTTGATATTATCAAAAGTGAATACAATAAAGTAGTTGATGCAAAAGAAAGCTTAGAAGAAGATAATGAATATTTGAAAATTGAAAATGAGAGATTGACAAAAGAAAATATAGAGATAAGTACAAGAAATAATGAATTGATAAATGAAAATAGCAAATTCAAAGAGGTCAAGAAGAATTTTGAAAAGGAAATAAAAGAACTAAAACTTAAAGCAAAAAATGATGAAGGTATGATAGAGAAACTAAGTGGATTTGAAATTGAAAATTCAGTTCTAAGAACTAGCTTAGATGACTCAAGAAAAACAATGGCAAAATTCGTAGATGGAGAAAAGAATTTGGATAAAATCCTTAGAACACAATGGCTAGGCTTAGACAAAACCGAAATAAGTTATATTAAGGAGAATGTGTATAAAACATATAAAAGCTATTTTGTTAAGGCATCAAATAAAACTCGTAACTATTGTAGAAGACATGGTCATATTGCTCACACATGTGCATTATGTCGTAATCTCTCTTTATGCAACAAAAATAAAATGATTTGGGTCCCTAAAAGACAAACTTACATTACAATAACTAACCCCAAAGGACCTAAACTAAAGTGAGTATCAAAGAGATAACTACTTATTTTGTAGGATCCTTCAAGGCACAACAACAAATAGATCTTGGATAGCGGTTGCTCAAGACATATGATAGGAGACACATCCAAGTTCACATCTATAGACTTGAAGGATAAAGGAAGTGTGACCTTCGAAAATAATTGAAAAGCTCATGTCATTGGTGAAGATAACATTTGCATTAATAATGATCTTACCATTAAGCATGTGTTTTTCGTTGATAATTTAAAACATAACTTACTTAGTATTAATCAATTGTGTGACATAGGATATAAAGTAATCTTTCATGTATCAAAGTGTTCTATTGAAAACATTAACAATGACCAAATCCGTTTTGAGGGGTATAGATGAGGAAACATCTACAAAATTGACTTCAATATGTTTTCATGCTCTCTTGAGACTTATCCATCCACTCAAAACAATGATAGTTGGTTATAGCCAAAAGCAATCTTGTTAAAAGATTACCTAAGATTAGTTTTGATAAAAATATAACAAGTCAAGCATGTTAATATGGCAAACAATCCAAGTCATCTTTCAAATCAAAAGAAGCCATCTCAACTTCTAGGCCACTCCAACTATTATACATGGATTTATTTGGTCTAACCCAAACTTTAAGTTTGGGAGGGAAAAGATATATATTGGTCATAGTTGATGATTTTACTAGATACACTTGGACCTTCTTTCTTGCTAACAAGGATGAAACTTATAATATATTCTTCAATTATAGCAAAAAGGTCCAAAATGAAAAAGGTCTTTCTATTGTCTCTATAAGAAGTGACCATAGGGGAGAATTTGAAAATCTTGATATGGAAGATTTTTGTAATGAAAATGGAATAGAACATACATACTCAACACCTAGAACTCCATAACAAAATGAAGTTGCCGAAAGAAAAAATAGAATCCTTATAGAAATGGCTAGGACCATACTTTATTACAATAACCTACCTAAATATTTTTGGGGCAAAGCCATCAATACTGCTTGTTACATATCAAATCATGTTTTCGTCAAACCAATTCTTAAGAAAACCCCCTATGAGCTTTGAAAAGACAAAAGACCTAACATATCATATTTTCATCCTTTTGGAATGAAATGTTACATTCTCAATAATAGAAAGAAACAATTAGGAAAATTTGATTCAAAGTTGGATGAAGGTGTTTTTCTTGGTTATTCTCTTACTAGTAAAGCTTATATAATATATAACAAGAGAACACTTGTTGTAGAGGAGTCAATTTATGTTGCATTTAATGATAGTTGTATATACGAAGAGTTTAATGATGAAATAGAAAACATTGGTGCTCATTTGGACAATCTTAGTCTTAATAAGAATCAATCCAACTCAATTGAAAAGGAATTCTCTAGACAAGATGAAATCGTTAACAACTCTAACCTAGATTTACCTAAAGAATAGAAATTTGTGAAAAATCATCCTAAGAATCAAATAATAAGAGAACCATCTAATAGGTTTCAAACTAGAGTCTCACTTAAAAATTTAAGCAATGTAGTGTTCCTATCTTAACTTGAACTAAAAAATATAGATGACGCTCTAAAAGATGAATTTTGGATTCAAGCTATGCAATAAGAGCTAAATCAATTTACTAGAAATGAGGCATGGAACTTAGTATCTAAACCAAAAGATCGATAGGTTATTAGAACAAAATGGGTTTATAGAAACAAACTTGATGAAACCGGTATAGTAACTAGGAACAAGGCTAAGTTAGTTGCTAAAGGCTATAATCAAGAAGAAGGGAAAGATTTTGATGAGACCTTTGCCCCAATTACAAGACTAAAAGCCATTAGAATGCCTTTGGCATTTGCGGTTCACAAAGATTTCAAACTATATCAAATGGATGTTAAAAGTGTCTTTCTAAATGGCTTTATCAAAGAAGAAGTATATGTAGAGCAACCACCAGGTTTTGAGGATAATGAATTCCCAAACCATGTATATAAGCTCAATAAAGCCTTGTATGAACTAAAGCAAGCTCCTACAGCTTAGTATGAAAGATCGAGTAACTTCTTGATAAAGAATAAATTCACTAGAGGGAAACTTGATACAATTCTATTTATTAAACAACACAATGATCATATACTAATTGTTCAAATATACATTGATGACATTATATTTGGTTTTACTCACATGGATTTAGTTAATGAGTTTGTCCAATGTATGAAAAATTAATTTGAAATGAGTATGATAGGAGAACTCAACTATTTCTTAGGCCTTTAAGTTAAGCAAACCAAAGATAGAACCTTCATTAACCAAGGAAAATATACTAAAGAACTCTCAAAAAGGTTTAAAATGGAAAATTGTAAAACTAAGCCAACTCCAATAAGCATCACCCTAAAACTTAATAAAGATGAAAATGGAAAGAACATTTGTGAAAAGATGTATAAGGGTATAATAGGAAGTCTTCTATATTTAACTGCATCTAGGCTAAATATTATGTTTGTTGTGTGTCTATGTGCAAAATTTCAATCTTACCCTAAAGAATCACACTTAAATGTAGTTAAATGCATTTTCAAGTATCTTACGGGCACTATTGAAATCGGTTTGTAGTATCCTAAGTTCACCTCACTTGATTTTATTGGATATTCTGATGCCGACTTTGCCAGTTGCAAAGTCGATCGGAAAAGCACAAGCCAAACATGTCATTTTCTTAGTAATTCATTAGTATTATGGCACTCAAAGAAACAAAACTCAATAGCACTTTCTACTGCTAAAGCTGAATACATAACAACCAGTAGTTGTTGTACTCAAGTATTATGGATAAAGCAAACTTTGCTTGACTATGGTTTAAAATTTACCAATATTCCAATAAGATGCAATAATACAAGTGCTATCAATTTGACCAAAAATCAAATTCAACATTCTAGGATTAAGCATATTGAAATTAAACATCACTTTATTTGCAATTATGTGCAAAACAATGATATTTGCATGGAATTTGTTGACATTAGCAATCAAATAGCCCATATCTTCACAAAACCCTTAAGTGAGGAAAGATTTTGCATTTTAAGAAGAGAATTAGGAATGATCTTGCAAGATGAGTGCTAAACACATAAGAACTAACATGGCCTTTTTGAATAAAATTAACTTGTAAGTGAGTTGATCGAAAAATATCACACTATAAGATATAATAAACATGATCATATGACTTTTGTGCATTAAATATCACATTTAACATGTTTTAGGCATACTTAAAGTTATTCATGCTTATCCAACTTTTTATACACACAAAATTACCATACATTGGTTTCCGTACCCAAAATTGGGGCTTACATGTCTATTTTCATCCCTAAATCATGTTTGAGTAGTCAAACTAGCTAAATTTGAATTTCGTATATATTTGACCCTCTCTAGACTCTTTTTAGGTTCTAAGTACAAAATGGAGCATTTCTTACTTATATGGAGGTTGCTTAGCTTGATCATGTATCTTTTATGTCTCTCAATGTCTTTTAGCATGTTTGAAGCATGAACTTTTCTTGAATATTGAGAAAGGATCTCCACTTGCTCTTTAGCCACTTGCATGATTAAGGAACTCAAGTAGTCATTTCACAATTTGTAGAGCCTTAAAGTTATATTTTGTGCCTATTATACTCAAACATGTATTTGAAATTTGCTTGAATTGTTGGTGTGCAAAAACTTAATGCTTATGCACCTAATTTGCTCATACATGGACACTTTCACTTTATCATGAATTACTTAGCTCTATGGATTTGATTCAATTAAATCTTGGCTATTTAGTTAAAAATTAAGTTTTTCAAGCCTTAACGGACTCCAATAAACTTGTTTGAATTGTTAAGATGTTAATTGAATCTCTACAAATCAATTTGAATTTGTAACTTTGCTCAATCAAGAGGTTTCTACTATCTTTTCTACAAAATTGTAGAAAACCGGCATATCGATTACTCAATCTACCAGCTTATCGATTTACCTCCGTAGATAACATAAAAAATTCAGTTTTGATCATTTAATCGGCAAGCCAGTATATTGCTCTAGTTTTTCATTTTTTTTTTGTTCTATTCTTGTAACTGATAAGCCGGTCCATATCACTACCAACATGCCAATATACTTCACTTCTGAAGCAATACATTTTGCTTTTGTTCTCTTAGTCGGCATGCCGGCTTCCCACACTACCAGCATGTTGGTTCATCCATTTCTAGGCATGACTTAAGTCACGCCGAACCTTCTCTCTACCTTCATCCTTCTTCCACAAAAAAAAAAAAAAAAAACCCTTTTCCCTTCTTCAAACCCTAACCTCTTTCTCTCTCTTTGATCCATCTCTTTTCCTCTATCAAAATCTAAAATTTCTTCCTTCAATCAACTCTCCACTCTCTCCTCTTTCTCTTTCTCTTCGTCTTTCATCAAACTTCTCCTTCTTCTTCTTCCTCTCTTCACTTTCTCTCTCTACCCATACCCACCAATCGTCACGCCGACTTCCCTTACACTCACTCTATTATCATATCAACTTTTCCCCTTCTTCCTCATCCTCTTCACCACAATCACCTATCTCCATTCGCCTCTATAACACCCATTACACTGCATGTTGCTTGTGGTTTAGCACCCTGGCCTATAACAACCATCTCTTTCTCTCTCAACAACACTCTCAATGCTTTGAGAAATTTGTCAATTTAAAGGTCAGTACCGACATCGTTAATCCATCGAAGGTGCTCTAGGAGTTTCGCATTGCCACCTTTCCCGAGATCATCACCAATCATGTCCTCGATATCCTTTGACTTCCTCATGAGGTACACGATGATGCTATTAAGTATTTTTATTGTAATATGTCAGATTCTCTAAATGATCAGGGTAGACCAAAACTGAAAATGAATTTAAGTGATGAGTTGCGTCGTTGTGTCCTCTATACTTATGTTTATAGTACCTTAATTACTATTACACCTGAGGATATTTGTGGTCTTATTGGTGTTACTGTTGGTGGGACGGAAGTAAATGTAAATTACTATGGGGCAAAATTCTATGAGAGAGTCTTTAAAGTTAAAGGCATTGGAGCAGATTAAGGAAAAACAAAAAAATTTGGTTGCCATCCACCTCAACCTTAGGACAAAAATCCTCCACCATATTATCATTGACAGTTACTATCCTTATCAAGGCCAGCAATCCAACATCACCCTTCAAGACTTATGGATTTTGTATTATTTGATAATGAATAAGTAGATTGATTTTTTCAGTATTGTGGTCCAATGTTTTAAACATGTAACCAACAACCCATCTCAAGCTTTACTTCGCTTTGGGCGATTGGTTACACAACTGCTTATAAGAAAGGGTGTTCAGTTTCCTTTCCCCCCCCCACACACACACAGGTAACTTGAGTCAAGTACCTATAATTAATTGATGTTTGTCAAGGGATTTAGAAGAAATCAGGAAACAATTAAGTTAGGCGGAAAGGCCTTCCTCCTCTTGATCTTGCCTCTACACGTGGCCCACAAGAACCTATTACTTCTTTTAATAAGCTAAGTAGTCCCAATGCTCATACTCCCTTTACTGCCGCTCCTAGCTATGCTGGTACTCCTCCACTCACAAGATCTTCTCATCAGTCTCCACCTGATTTTAGGTTTCCATCTTTTGATCCAGCTGCTCCTTTAGCCTCTCAGCATCCTTTCTATCAGTACTTCGAAATGCAATACAATCAACTCCAAGAGGACATTCATGATAATTTACATAGCAGGTTTCAAGGGTTCTATAATCATTTCCAACTGAACTACCACTGCCCTTCTTACCCTTTTCCTCCTCCAACTCAGGATGACGATCCTCTTGCCGCCTAGTTATGTATTTTAGCTTTCTATCTATGTTTGCTTTTTTTTTTTTTTGTTGTTTTGTTTAAGAACTTGGCCTTTGGCTACTTTATCTTTTTATGTATTAAGAACTTTAGTCCTTATTGGACCTACTTTTACTACTGGATATTTGTGGCCTATGTAATCTCTTTGCTAAACCTCTTGTGAACACTTATTTTAAATGAACTTGCTTTGCTATATGTGGTTGTCCATTGGTGGCTGTTTTCGTGTTCTTTTCGAGCCTTGTATGTTTTTTATTTTCTTCTTGCAGGGAGCATATTCTCTAGTATAAGCCAAAACTCTACCGAATTTTCGACTTGAATTTTCTTTCCTCTTCACTGCCTGGATCCTCTTCCTTTTGATGAGGCTTAAAGGGGAGAATAATTCAAGTCATTCATAGTCATTCATTGGTTAATTCAAGTCGATAGTCTAAAATTTACAATTTCCTAAATTGGATATTTTTATTGATTGGTTAATTATAAGTAAATTAGGTAATGGTCATTCCTTATTAACTCTTAGACAAATACATTATAGCTTTAGCAAATTTATTATATCGACTTATCATGAAAAAGATCAATTCTCACATTTTTGCTCAATCTTATTCAATCATTGATCATCTTGAATTCCCATGATAAATTGAGGGAGAGTTCTCAAAAGAGTTTTGTCCTCATAAAAAAAGGAGAGATTGTTGAACTTAGGGTTTATTATTTTATTTTGATGAGGTTAAAACAAAAAGTGTATATCTAAACATGTTGTTTTTTAAGAAAATAAAATAAGTGGATGATTAAACTAAGTATTATTTGATTATATTGAGATAATTGAATAAGATCAATTAGCTTGCTTAATGATTAATTATATCAATTATCTTTACAAGAAATTTAATATTTTAAATGGTGATAAAATAATCTTGAAGTTAGAATACAAAGAGTATTTGTTTGTTGTGTAAGAAAAGAATTTTCAGGTGATATTTAGCCTACTGTGTTAACGACTCAAGATAGAACCAAGTTGATAGTATAAAGCCCTGAAAAACATAAAGAAAAGCTCACTAGCCTGGAGGAGCTGACTTATCGGTTCACCTGCCGATAAAGTATTTTTTACCGGCTTACTGGTAGTTCAAAGTACTGGCATATCAGTAAGACAATTTCAAGTAACCGTTAGAGCATTTAATGCGCAACAATGGGAAGAATTTAATGTGTTGTTATAAAAGCTTAACAACCCAACCAAAGGCTTAAAAGATCTGATATTCTACTACAATTTAAAAACATTCTCTTACATTCTTAAGCTTATTCTACTTCTTTTTGGTCTCTTGTACACTTATTTGTTATCAAACAAAAAGAGACATAGTTGTGGTGCTTAAAAGTCCTCACATTTGTAATCTTGAGTAAAGAAAGTAATACATTTGAGTTAATTATATGTAAAAGAGATTGAGTAAGTTTGTGTAGCTCTTGGAGCAATTAGGTTGTGAAATCAATAAAGAGAAAGTGAAGTCCTCAGTTGGAGGCATTGTATGTCTGTAAAGACTAGGAGGTCGTCCGAACTCTACATTAAATTCAAGCTTGATCTTCTTTATCCTTATCTCTTTAATTTCTGCATTTATTATTGTTCTATTATTACTTTGATTATTCTTATTATTATATTTAGTTATTCATATAGAAAAAGAATTGAAATTTATCCTTAAACTCAATTCACCCCACCTCTCCCTTCTTGAGTTTAGCCTAGTGTTCTTAAAAAACCAATAAGCTCACTACCCTAACCTACACCTCCACTAACCCCTTTCTCTCGACCTACATCACTTAACCCTCTCCTTCTATTCTTCTCATCATGTTCACCTCATCATACATTGCTCGATTTCCCTTCCTACCATCCTCATCATTCCTTGCTAATCCCTTCTCCCACCACAACCCCCCAGCCCCTCCTTTTCCCTCTACTAAACCATCTCTCATTACCAATGTCACACCATCCAGCATCTTTAATGTTGTCACTATAAAACTTAACTCCAACAACTATCAATTGTGATCCTCCCTCATAACATCATATCATATTTTTCTAGATCTCTATAAGTATGTCGATGGTACCGTTACTACGCTACTCTAAGATACTGTGATTCCTACCAAAATCCTGCCTATCTAAAACCCAAATTACAACAATTGGTGGTGGCTAAATCATTTAGTTCATGCCTCTCTCCTTACTACAACTCCATCAAAATTCTCATGGAAATTTACGACATTTTATGTAAGCCCAATACTTGTGCAATGAAGATCTAGATAGTCAATTTAGGTTGTTTGCAAAAGTAATCCGATTAGGTTGGGAATTTATGATTGTGATCTTCTCACATAACATCACACCTTATTTCTCTAGATCTCCATAAGTATGTTGATGGTATTGTTACCACACTACTCTGAGATATTGTGATTCCTATTAGTACCCTACTTATCCAAAAACTAAGATTACAACAATTGGTTATGGCTAAACCACTTAGTTCATGCCTCTCTCCTTGCCACAACTCCATCGAAATTCTCATAGAGATTCATGACATTTTATGTAAGCCCCATACTTATGTGACAAAGATCCAAATGGTCAATTTAGGGTATTTGGGATAATAATCCAATTAGATTGGAAATTTACGAGTTTAGTAACATTAGTTGAGGAGACCTCAAAGGTTTGAAATCAAAAAAATAATAATATAATTAAAATAGTGAAAATTTACTATGTTATTATATACATATAGGTAATGCACAAATTAAGTTCCATTAATTAACAAATGCCTAAAGATAAATTATAGAAGTAATAAAATTATTAATATGCATAAAATAATATGTGAAAGACATGTATATATATCGAGTATAATTAATATATAAATATATGTACCGGTAATTATTAAAAATACTAAAAAATGTGTAAAATTTGCTAAATAAATATAGGAAAAGTTATAAAAAGTGCTAAACAACTAGGAGATATTCCATTCATGTGTAGCAATTCTATAGTATTTATGGAATTTAAGAAAAGCTCATTTTTTACCCTTAAGTTAGTTATTAATGCATGTATGATAAAGATAAAAAAATCAAATCACCTTTACACCTTATTATAAAAATGCAATATGCTTTCTTGATGAAAATTTTTTACATTTGAAAGTTAAGAGAAATTCTAGAAGGGAGAAATAGATAGTGGAAGTGGAAAAGAAAAATCGAGGAAAAAAAAATAGTGTGATTGAGGGCATTTTGGAGTTCCCATACTAAAAGAGCTTTTGGAAGCAAACAAGGACTATAGTCTGAAAGAAAACCCACACCTAGCTTAGTAGATAAACCTCTTCCCTCAATGGTGGCTGGAGCACTAAGTTATGGTAGGTGATCGAACTACCTCGTTTTTAACTAAAATTTGAGAAAAATATCAAATAAATTCCAAAAATTTTGAAACTTAGTTTTCCTAAGTATTTTAGCATAAGAAATTTAAACCTCAAACTAGATTTTGAAATTTTGAGTGCTAGTGTATAGTCCTTAAGAAAAACATCTTACGCAGCGATTTCATATCGCATTTTCAAAAAACCATCTAATACTATTTCAACTTGAAATTTTATGAATATACTCTTAAAATATTATATTTTGATGCTATGTGTTTGGATTTTCAAAATTGAATTGTTGGATTTTTGGAAAAATTCCACTTTTGCGGAAACAACATGTTAATGAAGGTTTTTCTAAAAGGAGCTTGATGAACTTTTACAAAATCATGTTTACAACCCATATCCATCCACAAGCAATAGCTCAAAAGAGGTTATTTTAAGTTTGAAGATGATGATTTTCAAGATTAAGTAGGTATTTGATAGTTTATAGCTCAATTCTATAAGTTCTAATGAATTAAAAACTAAGTAATAAATGTGATAGAATTGTAATGGTTAATCTGCAATATGGAGATTGTTACATATTGTATTTGCAGGTTTACTAAAGTTTTGGAACTCAGGATAAGTTAGATTATATGTTAAGTAGTAAAAAGTAGAAGTAGTCGTTAGGTTAGAAACTGTCACGCCCCGAAGCGGCAGAGTCGTAACAGCCCCGCCGTGTAAACCACCCTAAGATAGAAGTTGGCCTCACAACCGCTATCCTAGACCTGATCTACACAAGGCGTCCACAACTAACTCGCTTTGAAGTAGACAATTTGTAATTTAAATAAATCGTTTACCTATAAAAGTGAGGAATTATATATATATATGTTATCATTCAATAATTGCAGTTAAAGTTTACAATATTTCTCTATAGTATATTCCCTAGTTATTACATCACTCAGAAATGAAAAATAATTCTAAAATAAAAACTTAGACCTTAAAATATGTGTTTATTCTTCAATGTTTTTCCTCACTCCCCAGGATCCAGCAGTTGCTAGCTTCGGAGTAATTGGTTGCCGCTTCTTAGCCAGCACCTACACGATGTCTATAGGGATGTGAGCAACCACAGCTCAGTAAGTTAGGACGGAGGACTTAAAACTATACCATACACACAACAAGGTTTTCAATCATTTATTAGTTGCAATGCATGTGCAAGCAAATGCCATCGCATGACGTTGTCCGGCCCATCGTGAGATTAGAGAAATTGCGCCCGCTCTAATCCGGGTTGAGGAGTTACCGTTAATGCAACAGCTCACGACCAAACCCAGGCTTGTGTAATGGAGACCTTGCTCCTCCCGCGACTACCTTCGAACCACTGTCTTCATCCCCGCCGCGATCTCCTCTCCTGTCACTTAGTTCGACTGAGGATAAAGAAGGGACCATTTTGCAATCCTGCGCTATCTCTTCCGAAGGGGTCGGTATTTGGCCGGAGAGTCCTAAATCCCCTAACGGGTTGCCATGCATGTTCGATTATGATTACTGGTCATATATTTGATTAAGTCCAATTTAGGGTGATCAATCATTACATACAATTCATACAATATGCGCCAAGACAACAAATATAATCATAGCATCACCCATAATCAAGCACATGCACGCATTCAACTATCTAACAAGCACAGTCAAGCATAATCTTAAGCCTCCAAAATACAGCAGCGTATTAATCCCAACTTACCTCGACTCCTCGCTCGCTCACTCGAGGTCCGATTTGCTCAGGCCATCGCCGGTTATCCCTATAACACGAACGTGGTTTCAGCTTTTCATATAATTGTTATAGGTTCGTTTTATCCTATAATGCTTATTGTTAGGTTTTGTTTACGGTTTAATATACCTAATTATCTAGGTATTAAGTCTTTTATAATTATTCTAGGTTTAGGTTTGGGTTCGGTCTCGGTTTCCGCATCAATTTCCGAATTAGGTTTTGGTTCGATTTTTAAATCCTAAACATGCTCGAATCCTAATGTGAAATTAATTACATTAAGCTCGAGTTTCCAAATATCCTATTGGGTCTTAATTTAGTATTCTAAGCTATTTAGTACACGCTAGTCCTAATTAGGGTATCGGATTTATCCCCGATGTGAGAAAATCTTACTTTTTTATATAATTACCTAAAATTCAATCTTAATTCAGATTTAATATTATTCTGATTTTTACTCTAATATTATCTAAATAACCCTAATTTTTCCATATTTATTAATTTACAATTTCACATATTACTAATTTCTTATATTACTTACCTAATTTCCTTAATTAACTATACTTAGTACCTAAATGCTAGGATTAGGGTTCCACTGTAGAGATTGACTTCCTTAAACATCTAATTAAGATCCAAATCAGTAATTAACATCCTAATCACCTAATTAACTCCAAATTACCCAATTTTTCCATCATTTTAGGGCTAAAAATTAACTTAAAAATTTTGAAAATTAATTTTAAAAAAAATGGCTTCATAGCACTGTTCTATGTCACATGAGCATCCTATAGAAAAATTTTGAGCCCCAAACTACATCCCTAAGCCTATTTAATTTCCGGTTTAATCATGCTCGGTTTTGAACAATTTGTTAAGGACCCTATATTTCCAGATATAATTAAACTAAATCAACATTTTTCCCTAAATCTACATACAATAAAACCTCAGAATAACAAGTTTCATAATTTTCTGGGCAAAATAACTAATTTTACAAAATTATACAAGAATCAGGCTGGAATTTGGACTCACCGGTTCAGGTGGCTCCGGCCACCGCGAGCCGCCGTGGCCTTGTCGGCCGGCCTGGGCGTTGCCACCACCGTGTGGTGGTGGTGGCCGTCCACTCCCAGCTCCTCGTTTGGTGTGGGTTCCCTTTAAAACCCCTAACTGCACAGTTTTTCTTATTTTTTTTATTTTTCTGGATTTTCTCTCGAATTTTCGACTCTCTCTAATTTTCTCTGATTTGTATCTGTCCAAATGAGCTTCTGAATTTTTCTTGCTATTTATAGACGAATTTTGTAATTATTATGCATTAATTTGATGGGATTTTGCCCCATTTCCTTGATTTTAGGCTTTTTGTTTGTCAAATTCTTATTGGTTATTTTTTTCTTTTTCTGTCACGACTTGATCTTGCATCAGCTTATCCTCTTCTGATTTTTTCTGATTTTTTTATAATTATTTTGTATTTTTCTTTAATTATTTACTTAGTTTTCGGCTAATTTTAGTAATTACGCGTATTTTTATCTACACGTAAATACATGTAGGGTACACGTGAACATTCCTAAATATTATTTTGGTCATTCTAAAATTTTTAGTATACATATAATCTATCTCTACTAATTTATTAGTTATTATATTACACTTTTTGCCTTTTCGGTAATTAGCATTATTATGCTTAAAATTTGAAAATTTTATAGTCTCCTATTTTACTATTTATTTTCTTAATTTTAGTTTACGGGGTCATTTTTACTAATATTTCTCTCAATAGTTTATAATTTGGGTGTGATCGGATCCTTTAGTCGATCGCCCTAAACCTTGGGTTCTAAGTTCAATCTTATGGTTACTTGGCTGAACTTTGGGGCTTACAGAAACTATGTCAAAATGTAACATGGTGCTGATTATTTTGAATACACTAAAATAGGATCTAATTCAAAAGGTGGTTTATTTTGGACTTTACACCCTTTTCATAGTTAGAACCTTCTTGGACATTAACCTATATCAAAATGTTGGGTTAAAACATAGGTAAAAAACTTGGTTAAAAAGTAACCTGATGGAAGAAGCTTAATGTGTACTACTATAAGAGCTACTGGAAGTTTAGTCAAAAGATAAATTGGAACTGAATATCAAATCACCCGAAGCTAAAGAATAGGTTAGAAAGTCGCTTATAACCTTTGAGAATTTACTAGAGTTAGAACCTAGGTCAGAGATTTACTAGGCAGCAACCTATGCTAACATACTAGGTTAGAACCTTGGTTAGGACTTACATTACTTAACTAATACCTAATAAATACTCTAGAAGACTCATTTAACTCAATTGAAAAACATGCTCAAATTCAAAATGAACTCTTATGTTATATATTAAATAGGAATAGAAGGAGTGATCGCCTCTAAATAGAGCTTCTAAGTTTTAAAATTTCTAAACCTATATTATATCCTTAACTCGATTCAATAGGTAAGTGTACCTATCGTTTTATAACACGAATGAGTATAAAGTCATCTGCACTAGAAATAAATACAAACACTAGTACTAATTAACCTTCCTATACTAATTCACAAGCTAATGCCAACTAATATAATGGTTACAAAAACAATTACTAACAATACACTTAACATGCAAACTTACTTTACCACTTAACATGATACTATCAATATACTTTTTGTCCTAATAAATATTATCTATAGGAAATTATAGGTATGTAAACATTCTTCTCAGAATTACTTACTTCTAATCTTAATTGTGTCTATTGGAATCTCTTTCAAATTAACAGTTAACTCGGATCAAATTAATATCATGTTAATTTATTGATTCCCCCAAAAGATACAACAACTTTCCTAATAATATCTCTATTATCAAGAGTAAATTATTCCAATAAATAAGATCTATTCAATAAAATTGTTTGTTGACTTATTCTATTGAAATCTAGCTTAAGTCAATGTCATGCACTATATCATACTTAGATTAATTAAGTTCAATTTATCAGGAATAACAAACATCAGGAAACTACTATTCTATGCACTTAATCATACTAAGTGGATGTAGTAAATCCTAAAGTACTACTCACACATGATAAAACAATAGCATAAATTAACAGAAATCATAATTAGAAAGAAATAAAACATGAAATAAGTAAAAAGTAAAACCTCCCTTTTATTCCATTGTAAAAGTCTCACAAATACTCAAACGATAAAGTTTCGTTGGCTCTCTCGAGTATTTCCGAGAAGAGTACGATATATACTAATGATTGTATAAAAGAAAAACTAAACAAAACATAAAATGATCTAAAGATGGATGAATTGGTGTATCATGAGTTGGTGACGTAATGTGATGTGATGTGTTATGGTGTGATGTTCTTGATGATGTTGATTATGATGATCCTCTATCTGAAAATTGTAGTGTATTTATGTTCTTCTTGTCAAAAGGCTCAAAATACACTACTACAAAATACCCCATTGTGTTAAGAACTGTTCCACGCACCAGTTCATATGAAAAAGTTAAAGAAGAACAGTCATATCTACTCCCATCACGCCTATAACTCAAGAAGTGATTTTCTCATTGCAAACGTTCCACCTCATCATGGCTGTAATGGAAGGCATGATCATCCTTCTGAGGTAGAGTTACAGCCATGATGAATGAATAGAAAAATAGCTTCAACCTTAGTTACTCCCTTGATCACAACAGTGATGATAGGAGCGACAAGCACTGGGCACTCAAATCTTCTTTTATCACACCTGTAATTACTCTAAATCTCCTTATTCTTATGTAATTTCATCTCCTCTTCACTTTGTCTTGAATAAATATCATCTCCTTGCTCTTGAATCATTTGAAATCGAGATATTACATAATTAAGTACCAAGTACTTGAAAAATAAACACAATTATGATCAATTTATACCTAAATGTACCCAAAAAGTATGGGGTGATTTATACTTATCAAAGAGTTATATTAAATTTTAGGGATAATAGAGGAAGATGAGAGCAACATATGAAGATAACGAGCATCAAAACTCAAGTAAATGAGATTAATGCTTTGTAGCATTTTGGAGTATTATTTTGTAGTACTTGGAGACTTGGGTGTGTCTTTGGCTTATGATTGTAATTTAGTTGATTGTATGTATGTTACGCATGTGCTTGAGTCTTGCTTTGCGATTGTTATAGGAGACGAGCTCCATGCTATAGTTGTTTTGTATATTTTGTGTTGTTTGGATTATATGAATTGGTTCATCACTTTAAAAATGAATTAACTCAAATTTGGCCTAACTTCTAACCCAACATGCACTGTAACCTATTAGGGATAACGAACAGGATTCTCTAGCCAAAAACGAACCCCTTCAATGAGGATAGTTAAAATGGTCATTTCCCCACCCTTAGTCAAACTGAGTGATAGGAGTCGCAACAAGGTTGGGGGTTATGGTTCAAAGGTGGTTTTAAGTAGAGGGTGTTCTTCATTACACAAGCTCTGATTTAATTCCAATTCATAAGTGTGCAATGTCAAACCCCTTAACTCGAATTAAAGCAAGCATAATTTCTATAATCTAACGATGAACCGGATAACATCATATTATGGCATTTGCTTTTACATGCATTATATCTAACTAACTTGGTTGAAAACCCTACTTGTGATATGCTAAATACATACATTTGTCTTCATCTCACTTACTAAGTAAGTTATCATTCATTCCCTTACAGATGTTTTGTAAGCTCCAAGTAGATTTGCAAGCTCACCATCTAATTCCAAAAGTTTAGAAAATAGGGTTGGGGTGTGAGGATCAAGAAGAACTGGCTAAACTTCTATTCTAAATATCACTTCCACTAACCTTTAGGAAAACTAGAGGGTAGAAAACTACTAGGGTCTCCTTAGGTAACAGTTTAGTTTTCCACCATTGATGTGTATTTTGAGTATATAAACCTATGGACTTTCACACTTTTCATCTTAGACTTATTATTTTTCTATGCAAATATAATTTTGTAATATTTGTCAATTTTGAAATATTTCACTAAGTATCGCTAACAAAAAATCAATTCTCTTGGAAAGATTTAGTTACAGATTCATTTTTCTACAATCATTCTTAAAGATTACACCACAGGTTTATAACAAGAAGAGATAGAATTGGATGCTTCAAAGTAGTTAAGATGGGTTCACCTTATGTGAACTAAGTCTAGAATAATAACTATAAGGTCAGCTTCTATCTTAGAATGGTTCACACAATGGGTTATTGCAACTCTACCTCTTCGAAGCATGACATTTTACCTACCTATGATATCTAGTCGGTGCTTCGTCGATGGTTTCTTGAAAATTCCTTAGCTCGAGTAATGGAATTATAACTAGGACTCCTCAATCTTTGAAATCATAATAACTCTATTTCTGATTACCTATGTAAGCTTAAGTCTATTGTTGATGAGCTTGCGTCCATAAATCAACCTTCAGTTAGTTTAGCCTTCTTACTTATGCTCTTCATGGATGCCCTTATGAATACGATGCCTTAATCACAACACTTACCCATTCTCCAATCACTTTAAGTTTCAAGCAAGTCTATGCTAAGTAGTTCGACTATGAGCAAGGGCTCAACTATTACAACACTAATGATGTTGATATGTCATTTCCGACAACACTCTCCACTCAAACCAACCCCTCTTTTTCTCGAGGTTAAGGCAATGGTCATGGTCACTCCAGCTCTAAAGGGCGTGCTCAATCTCTTACTACTTCTTAAAGCCTCTCTAATTGTCAATCCTAGTGGCCTTCCTCCTCCATGCGCAATTCATCTAGCTCTTAGCCACTCTCTTAGTTAGGCTCCTTTACTAGACTTACCTATCAAATCTACAAAAAACTAAGACATTCAGCCATACAGTTATCATTGGTATAATGAAGCCCATGCTGATGTGCCCCAATCCTTTGCTGCATTATCTCTTAACAAAAGCCATGATGTTGTTTAGTATCTTGACTTAGGTGTTATACACCACATGACCCCGAATGTAAGTATATCCACTAATCTTATACTATATGCTGGTTCTAAAAAGGTTTTTATAGGCAACGGTACACCATTATCAATATCTCATACAGGTAGACTTACCATTCACACTTTAGGTCGTCACCTATATCTTAATAATGTCTTTCATGTTCCCTCCCTTACACATATCTTATTATTTGTCATTAAATTATGTCAGGACAACTCTGGCACCATCAATTTTAATGACTCCTCTTTTTTTGTCATGGACTCTCAAACAAGTCAACTCCTCCTACCCTAGCTAAGTAGGCATCCTCTCTATCCAATCACCTTGCATCCAATTAAGTCCCCTACATATCTGCTAACATAAACTGTCTCCCATCAAATTTGGCATTCCTATTTGTGTCATCCTCATACTGTTGTCCTCTCCAAGTTGAAATGAAGTCAATCCATTTACGTTCAACCCTCTAAAATGTGCCCCAATGCTTGTCAAGCCTATTGCATAGGAAAATCCTCCTACCTTCCATTTTAGCAATCATCACACAGAGCGCAAAAGACCCTAGATTTTATTCACTCTAATGTCTAGTAATCGCCCATTAGATCTAACTTAGGCTATCATTATTATGTACTCTTTGTCAATAATTATACCAATTATTCATGAATTTTTCCAATGTATAATAAAAGCGAAGTTATGTCTCATTTTAAGCATTTTAAATGTCTTGTTGAAAATTACTTTTCTAAATGCATATAAATTTTTCACAGTGATGGTGGTAGTGAGTTTGTTAACAAGGACTTCAATCGTTTCTATGCAATAATGGTATACACCTTGAACTGCCTTGTCTTTACACTCCTTAGAAAAATAGGGTAGTTGAATGAAAACATCACCATGTCACCAATCTAGCTTGCACTATCTATCTTTATGCTACCTTACTGCCCACCATCTAGGTTAATGCTACCCATACTGCTGTCGACACCATAAAACCGCCTTCGATTCACCATATTGAATTCCAAATCATCTTTTAAACTCTTTTACAACATGAAACCCGATTACCAAGTTCTTCACACATTTGGGTGCCTTTGCTTTGCATTAAACAAACTTTCCTCTAGCTCCATTACTTGTATCTTCATTGGTTACTCAGCTTACCATAAGGGTCATTGCTGCCTTAATCTTACTTTAGGCTGAGTTCATATAATCCGCCATGTCATTTTTCATGAATCTAACTTTTAATACCACAAACATATGTCACTTAACAACTTTGATTCTACGACATCCCATAGTCTTCTTACTTTCTCCTTCACCATACCTATATCCTCAGCTTTACCTACTAGTGAACCAATCACCCTCTATGCCCTCCCTTCCCCCTCCAACCCCTTTCCACCATCTAAATGGACCCCTACTACCCTACTTACCCTTCCTTCCTCAAATACTTCATCACCTCGTCACCTACCTAATCTTTTGTACTATTGTTACTCTAAACCTTCTACAATCCCATCCACTACTTCCCCTTTCTCCCATCCTATACCTTTACCTTAAACAGTTACTTCCACCATCTCAACCACCTCCTCAACCCCTTACTCCTACCACATCCCTACCTTCTATGCCTAAATCCATCCCTCACTCACAACCTATGTAAACACCGTCCAAATCTAGCATCAATAAACTATGCTCTATCCTCAACCTACATACCTACTTCTCCCTTATAGAACTGTGTCATTGTATTGTTTCCCTTTATAACCTTACTTAGGTAACTACCATATAAGAAGAGATTGACTCTCTTCTTAAAAACAAGACCTGGACTTTAGTTCTCCCTTGACCAAATCAAAATGTTGTCAGCAGCACTTGGAAATTTCATTTAAAATATAATGTCGATTGACAGGATGAACAAAATAAAGCTCGCCTCTTAGCCTAAGGTTTCACTCAATGGGAAGGCATTGACTACACTAAAACCTTATGCCTTATCATCAAACCCACTACCATTTACTTTATTCTCTCCCATGCAATTTCTTGTAGTTAGGACATCCATCAACTAGACGTTTAGAATGCTTTCCTTCATGGTCATCTCAATGAGACAATCTTTATGAGATAACCACCTAGCTTTTTCATACCCATTATCCTCACTATGTTTATAAACTAAATAAATCTTTGTATGATCTTAAACAAGTATCGCTTACATAGTTCCACCACTTTAACACCTTTCTTATCCATTTAGGGTTTCATCAGAGTAAATCAAACATGTCCATGTTCATCCTCCATAAGGGTCATGATACTCCGATCCTTCTCCTGTATGTCGATGACATCATCTTTACTAGCATGAACTTACACTTGCTAAATCATTACAATAATGTTCTCTCTTGTTAGTTTGCGATGAAAGACTTTGGCCACTTGCACTTCTTCATAAACATTCATGTTACATGCGCCACCCAAGGACTTCACCTAAGTCAGGCCTAGTTCTACTAAGACATCCTAAAACATCATCACATACATCTGTGCAAACTAATCAAGACCCTTTCATCCCCTCAAAGCCACTTAGACTCACACAGCCCTCTCCTACTACCTATCATAAGATAGTTGATGTACTCTATTACCTCACAATTGCTCTCTTAGATATCAACTTTGTTGTAAATCAGTTGAGTCAACACATGTGCAACACCACTAACTTTAGGCTTCCCCATTAACAGTACATCATGTACTTCACTAACAACCTTTGCTAATGCTGATTGGGCTAGCTATCCAAAAACTCATCGATCTATGACAGGTTATGCTATTTATCTTGGCTACAATCTAACCTCCCAGTGATCCAAGAAATAGCACACTTTGTCTAGAAGTTCCACTAAGGTAGAATATAGAGCCCTTGCATATGTAGTTGTTGACTTTACATGAATGTCCCACCTCATACGTAAACTTAGTGTTCCCATCAAGTGCACCAAGTGATCAATCATCCTCTATTATGACAACCTTGGCACCATCTATCTCTCAGCAAATCCTATTTAACATGATTGTACCAAGCACATTGACATTTACTATCACTTTGTTCATGAAATGATTGCCACTAGTGAAGTGCTTTTTACAATATCCCAACACAACATCAATATGTTGACATTCTCACTAAGAACATGTCTTGCTCAACCTTTCTTGATCACTACTCTAGTATCACACTAACTCTAGCACCATGAGATTGAGGAGGCGTATTAATGTATATTTTGATAAATTTCCATGTATCTATGTGTTCAATCTTTTATAGGGTTATTTTAGACTTTCTATAAATCTCTAATGTAACGATAGGGTTTCATTGTATTATAAATACATTGTAATTTGATTCTTAAAGTTATCAATAATACAGATTTCTATTTATTTAGACGTGCATGTTATCACCTGTCAAATTGAATTGCAACCCTAAGGCATTCATTATTATAGTTTTCATAGCTATGAAGTTGTGCATGGTTTTAGTAATTCTCTCATCTATTGGTCCATAGGCAACTCTACTGCATTCACCGGTCTATGCCACCTATTAGCACCATTACCTTGATCACCAACACCTCCATGTACACTCACAAGACATCTTGCCATAGGTATATGAGAGAAACAAACTATGTCAAGATTTTAGGAGTTTACTCTCTTGGGCAATTCATCAAACACCTTGTAAGTAGTTGTAGAATCAATCCTCACTCCAATGATAGTCGTCTTCTCAACCGCCACACAACCACAACCCGGCACCACTCACTCCATGTGTGTATAACTGTACGTATGCATGCCCAAACTTCGCGCCTAGTGCCATGATTCACAAATAAGCAAAACACGATCAAGAATTCGTAGCCACTGACAATTAACAAATTTAAGGTTTTCTGTTACTAAGGATATAAACTACTCGCTTTAGCTATTACACACCTAAAAGAATCAAACTATACTACAAGTTATTATGATATGACACGCAAATTGAGGAAACTGTCGCTGGTTACAACCTTAGATTGATAAGAGCGAAGAGATGGAAGAGCAATTAACTTTGCCAATAATGCACTTGTTACATGAAAAGAAAAATCTTATAAATTCGTAATCGAGGACATTATTGTAAAAAAAAATGCAATAAATAAAAACTACTAAAAAATATGGAATAAGCAAAATAGTATCATGCAACTCGTCTAAATCTACTGGAGAAGTTTTTCGGATGACATTACGTAACAAATCACCCTTGGCTATCGGCAGCAATGCTTTCAAGCCAGTGGAAGAACCCATTCGGACCACTTGTAGAAATTTCACTAGCCCCTTTCTCGGACATAGGTTAGTTCGGATACATAGTTGAAGGCAATCGGACGTTTCTTTATTACCAACATCTCTTTGCAACGAGTCTTCACATATACAAGTATTATCGCAAATCAACAAGTTGCAACCACCAAATGACTTCATGTAGAGTTCAAATACAATAATGAAAGTCTCCTCTACCTGGATTGGCAAATGCTGTGTAACTCTTGGGACCCAATTATGTAATCCTCTAAGTTGGATCCAATTCCATGATCTTCGAACTTGAGCTCTCGTAATTAGACAGGTTGAGCTCTAATTCTATCATATACTTAATTATTTCAGATTATGATTCATGCATGTGCATAATAATAGACATGCATATATATAGACACAGAGTAACGCTAAGGATGTTTTTTATTTCTGATTTTGTAGTGTTTTGTATATAATAAATTACATGTGATACATGCATAATATAGACTATATAACACTACCTCAATATGTAGGGTAAATAGGCCATTTTACATAAAATTAGGATAACCGTCCAAACATAGCTTAAATCGGCTAATGGATATCCTAGCTCCATACCATGACAACATCAAATAGATGATGGTATATGAGAAATCACACCCTTAATCTTATCCTATTCAAACTTTATTTAGAAATTATGTATGAGAATTATTAGAAAATAAATATAGTTTACTAATGCAATGATCTACAAAACCTAATGCACCGAAATATGATCCTTCTTTGTTGTTTTCATTCATACATGCTATTAGGGGTTAATATTGGAACTTATGTAACTTACTTAGAACCTGAACTTTGCATATTACAAGTTACAAATTCTAGGTATTAACATGTAGGGTATCATAAACTTAACTAATGTATAATGTTGCTCATATATATAATTTAATTTGAAAAATATAATGAAAATTCAACCACATTAGCCTAACTTATAACATATTTTTTAGGCCAATATAGAATTAGATAGTCAAATCTATATATTGAGTCTCCATTTTAAGTTGGTTTATGGTTTATATATGTTGTATTTTGTTATTATTATTTTATAGAGAAAAAATATAAAAAAGTTCATAACGTTTATCTATTTTTCTATTTTTGTTTTTAACGTTTCAAAAATTTCATTTCAGTCATCATATTTATATATGTAAATTTTATTAATAT